>JAHWFO010025891.1:1025773-1045510 GCA_023313115.1 Rhysida immarginata
AAAGCTGTTCATGTCGTTTACATTGTGCTTGGGGTGACGAAATGAATTCTTCTGCGGTTCTTCATTAAACGTTCATTTTTCCAAAAAAACTTAATTTCCTTGAAAAGGCTTAGTCCATTTCCACATAAAATGCGTCAACGCATAGTTTTAGGATCCCTCTAAGTGTGAATTACTTTAAAAAATAAGAAAAAAAATTGACGAGGGGGGGGGCTTGGGGGGGGGGGGGGTAGTTAATAACTCCAAAACGGCTCATCACAGCCAAACAAGTCATGTTTAAAAAATTTCGCCTTAATGAGAGGAGTATGTATATGTCAAGTTTATTGAGTTTGGTTCGCTGGTTTGAACGTTACAGCCAAAAAAATTAATATCTTGAAAAAACCTTATACAATTGACATAAAATATACGCTAAGGCACAATTTGTGGTACACTCTAAGAATGTATAATTTTTATTTGGTTCTGCTATTTGCCGTTTCAGAGGAGTTAGCTGCACAAAATTGATCACATACATATGTACAGACGGAATTTTATTTTCTCAAAATTTCAACATATCTTTTTGAGTTTTTAAGCCGATTTCAGAAAAAAAAAGAGTTTCTGAGACGAACACATAAGCCTTCAGTCTTAGAGAGTGGCAGCCAATACTGAAAGTTTTTCATAATTTTTTGGCCTTCACATTAATTCTATTCAACCATAAAATATAGTCGTAATTTAATTTTTCCTTCCTGATCTCGATTTATTTCGTGCGGTTTCTTAATATAAAGGGGAAATGTCCCTCACTGACTAATCACGAAATCTCGGGAAATAAGAAAGCTATACTTGCAGGCGATTTTATCTATTTCGACTTTAACGCGGATGAAGTCGCGGGTAGCAGCTAGTACAAAAATAAAACTTTGACATCTATTGCAAAAGATGAAAACAAAAATCTCAATTATCGATGATTAGTTTTAAAAAAAATCACTTTCTCATGTTTCCAAGTTGCAACTAAATTAGAAAAAATATGAACCAAAATGGTAATAGTTAAGTCTAAGTGTTAAAAAGAGACAAAAAATTGGCAAAAATTTTCGCGCGAACAACTACGCTCGTCATAAGGCCTCGTTAATCACTTCAATGTCTAGCAATTAAATAACAACTGAAAAATAAATTTCGACGCTACAAACTGTTCTATAAAATACTTAAATTTCAAGTTTCATTTTCCAAAATTTTTCTCTGTTTGAATATATTACATGACTTAAATATGTTATATTTATAAATGTTATTTTTACTATTGGTTTTACGGCTTGTTTTAAATTTTTCAAGATAAAAATCTTGCTCTTTGGGCCCGAATAACTCTTGAATAATATTCATTGAAATTATATAAATTAAAAATTTTTTAACATTCCTTGAAATATTTATCTATTATTATATCAATCAAAATCACTTCATTTTGTGAGATTCACATTTTTATGAACAACAGTAAAGCAATAAATACTTTATTATTAAAAAATATATTTTCCCTTCTTGCTTTGCCACTTCAATGATTAATTTTAAAGCGGATCTATTAAAACCAACGTTTTTAAACATTAATAATGCAATTTTATTAGCAAAAATTAAGAAACATGCACAATACAATACGACACGAAAACAATACCAGAAGGAAAAGTGGGCAGGCTATCTTACTTTTTGTGGGCTAAGGTTTAATGAAGACTTTTGCGATTGTTCCGTGAAGCAGCGAATGATGCAAGTCTTTCGCGCGGGAATACAATGTATCTTTTAATTTCTACAGAGTCCGCCAGAAAAAAATTTTACACACTTGACTAGATATCATCTATAATTTTTACCGTAACAGCAAAATCGAAAGCTTATACCCCGATATTATTACGTTTATTTAATGAAGACGATCCCTATAAAAGAAAACCACAATTGCCACCTAGACATAGGATATTACTAATAAGAGTTTGCTAAGAAATAGATAGGAGCAACTGTTCGTCGTATTCAAAAATATCTTAACGCTTATGATAATCACTTTGAACAGCTGTCGTAATTGTAGAAGTCAAAGAGGATTTATATTCATCGCTTGATGCCTGTATGAATTTAGTATTACAATTTTTATATAGTTTTTTTCTTTTGCTGAAGAGTGTATACATTTTTTGACGGACTCTGTATTAGGGATAGTGATGTGCCGATATCAATACCGATGCCGATAGTATCAAGTACTTTAAAGTATCGATACTCAAAGTATAGAGTAAATGGCAGTATCGAATGTATCGAGTATTTCTATGAGAATCGGATGGCAGTATCGAGTATTTTTGAATCTGGTTGTTAAACTTGTCTTTATCGAAATAACTAATCTATTTATAATTCTTGAGTTCACTCACGAGACTGATGAAATGAATGAGAAAGATGAAGATTAACTGGAAGAGGAAAGTTTCAGTATCGTTTATAATCGACAAACGGTGATAGTTGCGATTTTCGCGTGAACTGGTGAACGGGTTCGTTTTCCAGTTCGGTAAATTGGCACAGGAGAAAAAATAAATAGAAAAGTACAGGGGAAATGGCACTATTAAAATAATCAAAAATAAAACATAAAAAATAAATTTCAACTCCAAAATAATAACAATAATGAAAAATAATTTCAAAAAGAAAGATAAAGAAATAACTCAAATTTGTTTGTTAAATAGCGAAAGAATAGCGCTATTTACTGGTTTTATTATTTCAGTCTGTCCCTTTTATATTTTCTACATTTTTTGACTTAGATGGTTAAAATTTGGAATGTAGTTAGTTTACAGTGGGCATATGCTACTTCACTATTTAGTTTATTGTATTTTCGATTGACTCAGTGGGTTCGAAGTTACAGGAGTGAAATTGATAAGGGACGATTTGGTCGATATGGTATAAACTTATTTAAAGGATGATTTAGGTATGCAGATTCTCTAGGCAAAATCTGCGTTAAAGAATGACTTAAAAATGGATAATAAGGGATTTTATTGTATGCCACATCTCATATGTTTAGATTATTAATGAAAACTAGAAAAGAAATCTACAATACTATGAAGTTTGGACCAAATTCTTCCAGTGGGGTCGGAAACGTAGGGGTTACCGGTTACCTGGTCTTTTAAACTATTAACAGCGCCGTAGAGAGAAAAGTTTGGGCCCTGGGCAAATCGGCTTTTATGGGGCCCTAAACAAAGTTTACTCAAAAAAAAAATTTAACATAGACCTATCCAAAATCCTAAGAAATCCATATGTGCCAATCATTACTTCACAGAAAATAATTGACATTTTAGACTGGAACCATACATTGAATGGAGGGCCCCTATCTACACGGGGCTCCGGGTAGGACCCTAGGCGCCGCCCCCTCGCAACGGCCCTGACTATTAACGTTTTCAAAAGCAACTTAATACATGTGATATATCATTCGATCGAAAGAGATGCGAAACAAAAGAAGATAGAGTTAATTTCCATTTTCTAAATACTACATTCGAGAAAATCAATTTTTGATTTAAAAAAAATAGGAGTTAAAAAGTTAGGATAAAAGGGATAAAAAATAGACGAACTTCGCTACTTTCTTATACCCTCTGAGGAGGAATTAATTTCTTGTTAATTATTTCAAAAATCAGGAGAACGAATAAAATTCCATAAAATTAATACAAATACAATTCCCTTAAATATTTTATCTAAAACCAATTAATTTGTATTAAATAAAATAATTTATCAAAATCCGCTATTAAAATTCAATAAAAATTTATTCACCGAAAATACATTATAAAAATGTAGCAAATTAAAATATTAAAATCGTGCCACCTTGGATGATTTTCTTTTAATGAAATAGGAAAAAATTATATTAGACGAAACACATAATTTCGGAGTGTTAAATCCAGTCCATTTTCTGAGCTTAAAATATCCGAATCGGTAGATTTATGACTTTAGTCTTATCATCAACTTTATATATGGTCATTGTGAAATTTGATAGTATAACTATCAACTTAGTCTGCATTAAAGTAAGGAATGAGAGTCTGCATTTTGGCTCTAATTTATTCCAAATTCTCTAAAATTGCAGTAACTATAGGTTAATTGGATTTGTTTTTAACTTTTTTGTACTGTTTGTTTACTTTTTAAAATATTTTTTGGGTTTGCAGATTGGTTAGGTTGAGTACTCATAATACTCATGAGTACTCGATACTTTTATGAAAAGTGTTGATGCTACTATCGAGTACTTTTTACAAATACTCAATAGTCCCAGTATCGAGTATTTGAAGAGCATCGCACATCACTAATAAGGGATGGAAAAATTTTCTAATAGATCGATTTTTGAGAATCGATTCACTCACTTTTGAACGTGTACGTCAGTCCATGCGGCGACGTTGTAAAGCATACATTCATGCCAGAGGGAGTCAATTAGAACACTTATTGTAAAATATTTGCATGTTTCATAAAAAACAAGTCACATTATGTACTGTATGCAATGTGTTTTTGTTCTTTTTATTACATGATTGGCCATGATTTATTGACCTGCTTCAGAAGCAGGGGTTGAGTGGCATATTACCGTCTACGCGACGTCCAACATTTTTTATCTCAAAAACAATGCCCCAGAGAAAAAATGAAAGAGGAAAATGTTGCTTAGATTTGATTCCTCTGTCACCCCCCCCCCAAATTTGTACACGTTATTCGAGAACACCCTGTATACATAAATATGAAAAAAAACTATATTTTTCTCCGAGCGACGCCGGGTACTTCAGCTAGTTTCTCTATTCTGTAATGCAAACGGCACGCGATTTTGGGAAGACTATGGCGTCCAGAGGAACGAGATTAATATAATTAGAGCGGAAATAAACGTATCATCAGCGCCACCACTATGAAGTCGAAGTAACTAGCGTCAGCCATGACAGTTGAGGCATCGCCTACAATTTCTTATCATTGTAGGCTATGGTTGAGGTATAAGACGTATGCAAGCTGTAGTTAATAAGATGAATTTCCTTTTTTTGGATTTTA
This sequence comes from Rhysida immarginata, assembly GCA_023313115.1. NCBI lineage: Eukaryota > Metazoa > Arthropoda > Chilopoda > Scolopendromorpha > Scolopendridae > Rhysida > Rhysida immarginata. Next base: position 1,030,739 of record JAHWFO010025891.1, read on the forward strand.
TTCTAGCTTCTTCTTATTATTATTTAGCGATATAGTGACATTTACGAGGATGCTTTACGCTTGCTCGGCGTTCAGTTGTTGAATAAGAGAGAAAAACAATCGGATATCACATTTCACAAGTAATTAGGCCTAGCCTTCTGGCTGCCTATCTTGTTCATTATAGCCTTTATTCTGATTTCCTGATTAGATTAGCCGTTAATACTTAGGGAAAATAAAGATAAAACTTAACACATGTTAACGTGCTAGCACCATATATTTTCTGTATAATTTCTTATGCACACTCCGATTTATCGTCGCTAAAAAGTCGGTTATCCGGACACGGTAAATTGACATCTTCAGCCAGGTTCTTTAGTGTAGCGGGCCGGATAACCAACGTTTAAGCGACGGATAAATCGGAATCTCCATAAGAAATTATATTGAAAGTATATGGTGCTAGTGCGTTAACATTTCTTTGTTTTATCTTTATTTTCCCTAAGTATTCACGAATCCTCAATCAGTAAGAGCCTTGGTATACTAAAATGCACATATACCAATAGCATTTATACTCTTCTCACCCCGAGAGCAAAATTTCGATTGTACATTTGTTTAAAAAGTGAATACTGTATATACTTACGTTGCCACTCACGTTGTTATATCATAACAAGAAATTAATCCTCCCGAGGAAGGTATAGGAAAGTAGCGAAACCCCTGAGATCATCTATTTTTTCCCTTTTATTTCACGTTTTAACTCCCTCCCTCCTCACTTTTTAAATAGAAAATTGATTTTCTCTTTCGTTTCTGATCATTTCTGATCGAATGATATATAACATGCCATATGTTACCATAGTTCTAAAGACCAAGTAACTGCCATCCCCACAACTCCGACCCCATTGGGACAATTTGGCCCAAACTTCATAGTAATGGAGATCTTAGAGGAATCTGCATACCAAATTTCACTCCTTTATATGCATAAATACACGTAGACAAATAATTAAATATAAACTGGAGATGACCTCCAAACATGATGGAAGACACGTAGACCTTTTGCTCCCCTCTAATTTCCAATCCCAATGGGCCAATCAAAACCAAACTAAACAGTGAAGATGCACATGCCCATAGTAAATTTCAACCTTCTACCTCAAAACATGTGGAAATAATGAAGGGGACGGGCAGACGGACATTGTGAAACCAATAAGTAGCTCCATTAATGATTTTTCAATTGAAAAATCATTAACTATGCTTGGAGAGCATCTCCAGTTTATAATTATAATTATTCAAGTAGCTCCATTCTTCCGCTACTTAATAATGTAAAATAAATAATTCCGAGAGCAGAATGTACATTTCCCTTTAGAAACCAAATTTTTCTTTTTCATCAATAATTTGAACAGCTGAGATATGGAGTAGGATAAAACCCTCATATACCATTCATGAGTTATTCAATAATAATTATAATTATTTTCTCTTATTTCTGCATATAATATTGTAATAAATGGAATAAATTTCACAGAGAATTATTATTTTCCTTTTATATTCATTTCCTGCATACAATACCATGATAAATATGATTGTAATAAACCGAATGTTTGTACATGTACTTCGTATTGTGACTTCGCATCATATTTCAAGTTTTTACCTCAACTGTCATGGCGGACATCACTTCAATTCGCTTCAAATATGGCGGCGTTATTTCCACTCTAATTATATTAATCTCGTTGGTCCAGAGCGTTAACCAATCAAACTCTGTTCCGAGTTGTCGCCACTCTCCTTATAGGCACTGTAAATCGGTCTAACTTAAGAGTGCCTATAAGGAGAGTGGCGACAACTCGGAATGGATTTTGATTGGTTAACGCTCCGGACGCCATAGTTTTCCCAAATTAACTTACCGGTTGCATTGCAAATATAGAGAAATTAATTGAAGGACAGACATATAGTTTTCGTTCCGTTTTTCGTTTTATTGTGCATGTTTATTAATTTTCTGCAAGTTTAAAAGTTGTGGTTTTATTAGATTCGCTTTAAAATTAACGATTGAAGTGGCGAAGAGGGAAGGGAAAAAATATTTTTTCATAATAAAGTATTTATTGTTTTACTGTTGTTCATAAAAATGTGAATCTCACAAAATAAAGTGATTTTTTAATGATATAATAGATAAATATTTCAAGGAATGTTAAAAAATTTTTAATTTATATAATTTCAAAGAATTTTTTATCTTGAAAAATGTAAAATAAAACGTAAAACCAATAGTAAAAATAACATTTAATAAACTAAACATATTTAAGTCATGTAATATAATCAAACGGAGACAAATTTTGGAAAATGAAACTTGAAATTAAGTATTTTATACACTGATTGGAAGAAAGTAATTGGACACCTCACACAGTGCGTTTATTTGCTTTTATTGATAACAGCTAATATCCTGTCGGCCTTCCTCTGGCTGCAATCACGGCGGCCACTCTCCGGGGCATGCTTTCCACAAGAATACGTACGACCCCCAAGGAATCTCCCGCCAAATGTCCCGTACAGCCGTCCACAGTTCAGGTACTGTTTTGGGGAGTGGGCTACCTCTCAACAGACGCTCGACTTCATCCCACAGATGTTCGATGGGATTCAGGTCGGGACTCTGGGCTGGCCACTGCATGCGTTCAACATTATTATCGGCATACCATTGCAGGGTATGAGCTGCAACCTGTGGCCTGGCATTGTCGTCTTGGTACAGGCATGGCTCTAGACCGTAGGTTTGCCAAAGGGTTGGGAGAACGGAATTGTCCAGGATGATAGTGTAGTCCGTAACCCTCATGGTGCCTTCCACCTTCACTACCGGGCCTACGCCATACCACGAAAAACAGCCCCAACCATAATTCCTCCTCCGCCGAACTTCACTGTTGGGATGATACACTCAGGAAGGATCCGTTCTCCAGGTAAACGCCATATCCAAACTCTGACATCCGATCGAAACAATGTGAAGCGGGATTCATCGCTCCAGAGAAGACGTTTCCAGTCCTCAACGGTCCAATCTTTGCGTTCCCTGGCCCATTGCAGTCTTTTCGTTTTGTTCGCCGGTGTGACTAGCGGCTTGTGGGCTGCTGCTCTGCCGTGATAGCCCAGCATGTGGGCCTCCTTTCGGAGGGTGTTGGTGGATACGTGACATCCAGATGCCTGCTGGAATTCCCCGGCGATGGTGGTCATCGTCGAACGTCGGTTTTTCCGTATCTCCCGCTGCAGCACCCGACGGTCCCTATCGTTCAGTGCGGATGGACGACCAGGCCTTGGTGCATTCGTACAATGTCCATTGGTCCTGTACTTCTTCAGCACATACGCCACTGTTGATTTCGGGTGGTTCTGGCTGCTGGCAATCTCTCGTATGGATGCGCCGTGGAGCGACATTCTAACCAGGACACCTTTTTCGAACTCTGTCAGCTCCGCTTGTCGCGGCATGATGCTTCAGTTACAGTCAATGGTGTTGTCTGATGACTATCTTTGCATTTCCATACAGTAGTGATACATGTGGTAGCGGAAAGGTCCATTTTTTGCCGGGTGGATGGGTGTCCAATTACTTTCTTCCAATCAGTGTAGATAGTTTGTAGCGTCAAAAGTTATTTTTCAGTTGTTATTTAATTGCTAGACAGTGAAGTGATCAACGAGGCCTGATGACGAGCGCAGTTGTTCGCGCGAAAAGTTTTGCCAAGTTTTTGTCTTTTTTAACACTTAGACGCAACTATTATAAATTTGGTTCATATTTTTTAAATTTATTTGCAATTTGCAAACACGAGAAAGTGAGGTTAGAACAATTCCACGATAAAAAGAATGTAAAAGTAAATGTAGATTTTTTCCTAAAACTAGTCATCGATAATTGAGATTTTTTTTTCATCTTTTGCAATAGATGTCAAATTTTTATTTTTATATAAATATAAAATGTGTACAGACTGGTAAATATACACTCATTTGTTATTCGCTATTAGCTTCCCTTCTTGCTGAAAAGGTGAAAAAAATCAATTCTCGAACTTGCTATCAGCTGATCAAATAATCACATTTATTATGAAAAGCAAAACATTAATGTGCTTCTTTTTTAACCTCCTTTATCTAATATACAAATAAAAGCTTGATAGACTAACGAGCATTAGCCATCTTTACATTTCTTGTTAATATTCTGAAATGTATCGTAAATTGTGCCTCTGCTAATTCAGTCGTTGGGAAAAACATGGCCGACAGCCTGAGTTGTCGCCACTCTCCTTACAGGCACCTAGCCTAACTTAAAGCTCTATATATACAAGTATGGACAACTAACGCCATTTTTGGCCTTTTCGTAGGTTCACTCACTATAGACTGCTTATTAAAATTTGAAAATCACTCGTTTTTTATGAAATTTATGTATACTTACGATGAGCGTTGAATTGCATAAAAAAACGAGCGATTTTCGAGAGTTTTAATAAGCAGTCTGAGCCTACGAAAAGGCCAAAAATGGCAAAAATAGCTTCAGTTGTCCATAAGCTCGCAAAGCCGCCCTATCGGGAGTTAGAAACTTTAATTTCATTTTCAGTTTCAATGGAGCTGGTATTGAATTGGGCCAGAATTTGATGACGTATTACTGCCATAGTGAGTGAATTCTGCAAAAATTTAAAGTAAATTTACAACCCATTAAACCATAAATTTTACATAAATTTATATCAACTATAAACCATAAACTGGGCAACAACTACCCTGTATATAAATAAAATAAAAACTTTTGTTTTTGTTGTAAAAAACTTTTCGATCTGATTTGTATTTCTCCAGATTTTCCACTGTTCACTTTATTTGAAACACCCAGTATAAATCTCAAAGACTAAAACATGAAATAAAAATAAAAACGCAGAGAAAGAAAGGACTGGAAATTGAGAAGAAATATTAAAAAAAAATCAAACAAACTTCATTAGTGTTTCATTTAATTTATTTCTTAAAATTAAATTTTTGAATTTAAGAAAATAATTTAAACTTTTTACAAAAACTTTTAAGAAATATTAATCTCATATGAAATCCTCCAAATAAGAATAAAATTAACTGAAAGAATTAAAAAACATTAAAGGCAGACAGAAATAAGAATATGAATAATCATTTCCGGTGATGACAGACTGTCGCCAATTTCATTGTGTTGAGGCCAACGAGAAAGATCTCGTCCACAGATTACCGAGAAGACAGATGCGACATAAGCCCTTTTTAACATGGGATGATTGGGTGCGCTATGACGATCGCGCCCGCAAGTGAAGAAGAGAGGGATTACTTGACATTGTGTACTCTGCAATGGAAAAACAGTGTATTTGATTTCCAAAATTAATTGGAAAAAACGAAATGAAAGTAAAAAAAAATGATAAGTAGAATGTGTTTTAAACCTTTGCCATGTATTTTAATCTATCTTGACTTAATATTTCATTCACAATTCATTCATATTTCATTGATAAAATACAGAGGAAAAAAACCCAAAAATAGAGAAAATATGTTATATTTAAAACAATATTAAACAGAGTATAAAAAAAACGACTTTAATGAAACTTTCACTATCGCCTAGCTATATTAGTCCATATCTTGAAAACTACTGAACCGATTTTGATGAAACTTGGATTTATCCCTAAGGTGAAAGATGCTTAATCCAATAAAAAAAGAATTATTAATTCGATTTCTAGTTTCTGAGAAATTCGTGGACAAACAAACATACATACATACATTCATACATACATACAAACATATATACATACATACATACACACACTGATGAAATTTGGCATACTTATTTAGAAGCCCATATAGACTAACATATATGAATATTGTGCAATTCCAACAATATTACAAACATACACATCGAATTGATAACCTCCTCTTTTTGAAGTCGGTTAAAAAAAACAAAACATTTTATTTAAAATTATAGAGAGATGTACAAGTGAAAATAGTAAACATACATATAAGGGAAAGCAGACGAAACGTAGTTCCCATGGCATTTCCATGACAACGAAACACATTTCCCCCCCTTTTTTACCGGGATCGCTGGCATGCCAGGCGCAACCTCTCACACCTTCCAATGTCGTATCTGTCTATTTGGTAATCTGTGATCTCGACCTTGTCGTAGGCCACGGTCGGCCCTAGTGCGATCTATGCAGCACCTGGCACGACCTGTTTTCCTTAGCTTCTCGCTAACAATGGAAAATGCCGGAAGCTCAGTGACCATTAATATCTATAGACCGTGCTACACACACATATCTCATCAATCAATCACAAACTGCAAATAAAGGACAACATGTGAGTTCATAATACGAAACAATTTTAATGTGCATACTTTGCAACAATATGAATTGAATTAGAAACTAATTACCGCGCAAACTGTGCGCGGATAAAATCTTGTATAAGAATAATAACGAACTTCGAAGACGGTTGAATTTGACTTATTGGTTCATGTTCTAATGACACCATTATGATACCAATGAAAAATTTCAATCTAAGATCTATCATGTAATATCTCAAACTACATGTAACGACATGTCATGGACGAATATAAAAGAGCAACTAATAAGTTCGAAGATGGTCGATTTTGATTCAGTGGTACTTGTGCTAATGATACCATTATGGTACCATTAGAAATTTTCAATGTTAAGATAGGGCATGTAACATATCAAACTACAAATAACGACATGTCATTAATAAATATATAAGAATAGTTATAAAATTCGTAGATTATTGAATTTGTACCACTGGAACCTGTTTTAAGGTTTTCAAAAGCAATTCAAAAATTTTGGAATTATGTTTCAAGTACTGTAGTTTATGTCACAGAAATTAGTTTAGCCTTTCGGTACTTGGTTATGTCTTTCCTTAATGGTATATTATTTATTGTCTACCAGGGTTCTTGTGTCTCGTTCTTCTCTCTCACATTCGTCAATAATCCGAGAATGAAACGTCGCCAATGTCTTCAAAGCTGATATCAAGAATATGCTTTGGCTTTCTATACTTCTATGCCACTTCATTTCCATCGAGTTTTTCAGTACTCCAGCCATCAGGTCGCTGTCATGAGTCTTCATCGTCTGCACCATACTCATTAGGGGATCCTGGATAAACTTTCCAATGTGAATCATATTAAAATTTGAGTAGATGCATTGATTTATCACGGTCCTTTTGCCAAGCTGGGAAATAATCCTCAGTTATGAGATTATACTTGGCCCTTTTCGCTTTGTTTAGAGCGTGAATCACTGACGGTTCCAGGAGAGTCTTGAGTCGATGAAGATACTTGCAGTTGTTAACTCATTAGATTTCTTATTGAATAGAACAACTGAATCCGGGGGATACTTAAAAGTTTGGCAAAATGTGTGCACTAAACTGTAAATCCACCCATTTGTCTGACTTTCGGTGAAAATCATGAACGTTTGCCAAAAGTGTGCACGAAACTGTAAATCCACCCATTTGGGCGACTTTCGCTGATATTAAATATTATCTTAATTTTTTTATTCTAATTGTACTATATGAATTTGTATTTTAAAGTATTTCTTTGAAGACAATATTGGAGGTTCTGTTACTTTTTGGTTCTATTGTACTTTTAAATTTTGAAATGATCGGGCACGTGGTTATGTACTTTTTGTTGAAATACACAGCCTTGCAATTTTCGACGTTTAGGTTCAGCTTTCAGCAATTAAACCAATCTTTAAATTTCTTCAAGGCGTTCTGCAGACGAGTGACAACTTGAGGTGGCTGCTGCGCCCATGTCATTATGGGAGTATCATCAGCATAGAAATATAAATTACACTTTTCGGGTTTTGGGAAATCGTGCACAAAATAATAAAACACAAGTCCGAGGACAGAACCTTGTGGAACACCGGCCTTTACCTTAGGGGGCGTGGATAGAATTTCGCCAACTTTAGCTTGATAGAATCTGATGATAAGAAAGGATTTCACCATCGAAATCAAATCAGGAGGAAAACTGTCTCTAATCATCTTGTAGATTACCCTGTCATGCTGCACCTGATCGAAAGCTTTACTGACATCGAAAAAAACTACCCAATAGTGCCGTGGAAGATTCAGGGGGGGAGGGTGCTCAGGTCTTCAACGAGCCTCCATATCTGCATCTGACAAAGAATGGGCGGAGATATACCGACAACGTAGGAGGCAGAAGGAAAAAACTGTCTAGGGAGAACAGAAGGGAACCAATAAGTAGGAAGACTGGAAATGAAAGAGAAGACTTACTGGGATAGGACAAGAAAGAGGGCCAATAAGAGAAGATTAAAGGGCAGTAAGTAAAAAGCAATAGGATAACGCATATGAATCAAAAGTGACAGAATTTGTAAATATATATTCAGTTTTATTCTCTAATAGTCTCGATTTAGAGAACTAACTATCCTGCCTGCTTTGACAAAGGATAGCCTCTATCCGAAACGTCTGCTTTTTATTTTTGATTTTTTGATTTATTTTATTTTTATTACTTATCAAAAAAATATAGGAATAATACAGTCGAATCCGCATACAAGAGCTCCGGATAAAAGAACACCCAACGTTGCTCTTACAAGCAGGTTCGACTGCAATTAAATAATAAGAGGACCGAACTATAAAAATAAAGACAACAGAAAAAGAATATAGAAAACATGTTGAAAAAAGAGAAATATTAATGAAAGCTGTACACTAAGAAAGGAAAGACCAAAATGGCAAATCTGATAAGAGATAGGCGGGTTGTAGAAAGGGAAAGACAAGGGCACAGAAGAATGGCCTGCAACAAATTAGGCAATAACTGAAGTGGGAGGAGAATATGAGAAAGCTAATGAAGGAATGGTGCTTTTGTGTCTCGTCCTTCTTTTCTTCTACATCTGTCATTTTCAAGAAAAAGATCGTCTCCCATTTATATCTACAATTATTTATATAATCATTTACGTGCTTTAATCAAGCAACTGATAAAAACCATAGCTTGACAATGTTGGCTGAAAGCCAATTTCCGTGATTTGTGGAACTCTTAAAGGAAGATATTAATTTTTAATCACTTTATCATGGAACAACAATACGATAAATTGTAATTCGGAAGGATTAGAAATTATTCTTTAGTTTATAAAAATACATTCTGTAAGTAATGGCTATCATTCAGAATAAATTCATGACTCTAGGAAAATAATATCCACGCATAATCCCGTGAAGAAAATATGATTTTGGAAAATTTAGTGGATAATTTTTTTTTTCAATTGTTTTAAAGCTATATAAGTTACTACATTTATTAATCAATAAGGCGTTTCATGTTTAAACAATTTTTAACATCAATATCGTGAAAAGCTTTATTATGGTTATTCATTGTAATAATGTTATACAATTCCACAATTTAAGAATTTTACAGATCGAGGGATGCTTATAAATTTGGGAGTGTAACATGGGAATGTATTATAATTTGTATTTCTGATGTACAGTGCGATTCCAAGATTAATTAACGATAACACCTCATTAATAAATGAAATAAAATTAAAACAATTTTACTTACATCAAGAGGCTTTGCAGTGTGATCGTAAACGGTGATAGTTGATGACTCCGATATGCGATGCAGCCGAGTAGAGAAATGCAGCTCCAGAAAAATTTATCACGTGCATAAGGTCATCCGCAGTGATAACCTCGGTATTTCAATTCATTTCAATGACATTTTTTTTCTCTGATCAATCAGCTCATGTTACTGATAAGATTTTTTTGTAAGTTTGCTTATACTTATAATAAAACAATGATAAATACTTTAATCAATACATTTGTCTAAATTTTGAACATACAGGCTCGGGTCCTGAAGAAAACGAAAGGTTAGGGCAGGACCGATTTTGATCCGGCCTATAAGCCCAGAAGATTCTGCTAAAAATCTATTATGTTTCGTTGACTGCATCCCGAACTCTATCTTACTTCTCATTCACTATTATATGTGCGTAAAATATTTTTAAGTTCGAATACTTCAACACTAACACGAATTAGTTTCGCATTTTCAAAGATAATAAACTTTTAAAAATACAAACTGATTCGATCAATGAATTTAAATTTATATAAAACATTTTAAAATTAACTTCCATATTCTTTTTTTTTTGTTAAAATTTGAATGTTGATTTTTGAACAGCGTCGTTAAGGTACTCTCCACATTATTGTTAAATATAATTGTTTTGAAGTGATTGTTAAAATGAATAAATATTATGGCGGCTTGATATGAATTTTATTTTAATTTAATTCATTTTATTTTGTCTTTAGCACTTATTCTAAAGAATTTAAATTAGAAATTAAATGTTGATTTTTTGATTCGCTGTGGCTACAGTCACGGAACCGTGTACGATTTTTCAGTCCCGGAATGACGTCACTTCCTGCTACGTGAAGGGAAGAGCGGTGCACGTCGGCCACGGGGTTGTGATCGAGATTTGTTTCACGGATCTGCGGCTGTGAAGGCATAGGGGGTCATTCAAGTTTTTAGCTGCAATAGGGAAATTCATTCGTTGTTGTGATCGTGCAATGGAAATGCAGGAATAATTTCGTTACCCTCATCGTTTATAAACCATTTTCCAGTCATTTAATTCCTTATTTCTCTACTTAGCAATGGTTAAAAGCGAAGTTCGTCGTTTATGTGTCGTTTTCGTCCTCTTTTTGCGACCCCTTCAATTGTTCTAGAGTCGCATGTCCACAATTGAACAAAATTTTGCTTAGAATACTCTTTAACAAAGCTTTATAATTCGTTATATGATGAAAATCATCTTTAAAATCCATCGCACATGTGACTTGAACATTCGACGCGACCGCCGTGCACCGCTCTTCCCTTCCCGTAGCAGGAAGTGACGTCATTCCGGGACTGAAAAATCGTACACGGTTCCGTGACTGTAGCCACAGCGTTTTTGATTTCGTATAATCTAATATGCATTTCAGTTAATAATTAATTTATTAATTTCAGTTAATAATTAAGATGATTTATATGTATTGTCAAGTAATTTTTTTGTGTGTTAACTAGCTGCTACCCGCGACTTCATCCGCGTTGAAGTCGAAATACATAAAATCGCCTGCAAGTATAGATTTCTGATTTCACGAGATTTTGTGATTAGTCAGTGAGGGGCATTTCTCTTTTATATTAAGAAACTGCCCCCAATAAATCGAGATTAGGAAGGAAAAATTAAATTACGACTATATTTTATGCTTGAATAGAATTAATGTGAAGGCCAAAAAATTATGAAAAACTTTCAGTATTGGCCTGCCACTCTCTAAGAGTGAAGGCCTATGTGTTTGTTTCAGAAACTCATTTTATTTTAGTTATTTTTTTTTTGCTGAAATGGACTTTAAAAACTCGAAAAGATATGTTGAAATTTTGAGAAAAAATAATTCCCTCTGTACGTGTGTATGCGTGACCACCGAGAGAGACAAATGAAAGAAAGAGACTGGCAGTGCCCTATTCATTTCGCTGAGCGCTACTGGTGCCAGCGGAAGTGCAGCATTCGCCATGTTACGATTGGCAAAAACCTAAGGCGGCATATATTCTCAATGTAATTTCAGCTGTTTTTGTAGATGATTTCTGGAAGTATTCGTAAGCATAATCTGTTTCTGTTTTTTTTTTTAAACTTTATTGCGTTAACTAACGATAACGTATACTTTTAATAACTCCAAATAACTGATTCAATGCCTAACAAATTTTTAAAAGACAAATATTTTAAAATTTTAAATTAAAAAAAAAGGAAGAAACATTTCTCAGTTCAATAAAATAATCAATTTATTAATCCACATATTGTAATAAGCAATTGTTTGCGATTGTTTCACATCAACCTCGGTAGCTCAGTGGTTGCGTTATCGCCTCTGATCACGCACTTCCTTCGGAAGGGAAGTAAAGATGTTGGTCCCGTGTAGTCGTTTGCCGGCTCCACGTTAAAGAACCCTTGCAAGGCAAAATTTGCCGCCCCTATAACCCTGTCCTGAAATGACCATAGAAGTTGAAAAGGACGTTAATACCACACAAATCAAACCGATTGATTCACATACATTGCCTCGGGCGATCAGTTGTTTCTTGCCAACCCAATATGGCGGCGCGAAGGCACCACTATAGGGGAGGTCACTGCCAGTCTCTTACTTTCATTGTCTCTGGGTCAATTTTGTGCAGCTAACTCCTCTGAACGGCAAACAGCAGAACCAAATAAAAATTATACATACTTAGAGGATATCATAAATTATGCCTTAGCGTATATTTTATCTCAATTGGGTAAGGGTTTTTCAAGATATTAATTTTGGCTGTAGCGTTCAAACCAGCGAACCGAACTCAATAAAATTGACATGTACATACTCCTCTCATTAAGGCGAAATTTTTTAAACATGACTTGTTTGGCTGTGATGAGCCGTTTTGGAGTTATTAACTACCCCCCCCCCCCCCAAGCCCCCCCCCTCGTCAATTTTTTTTCTTATTTTTTAAAGTAATTCACACTTAGAGGGATCCTAAAACTATGCGTTGACGCATTTTATGTGGAAATGGACTAAGCCTTTTCAAGGAAATTAAGTTTTTTTGGAAAAATGAACGTTTAATGAAGAACCGCAGAAGAATTCATTTCGTCACCCCAAGCACAATGTAAACGACATGAACAGCTTTTCCTCTTATTGAAAATCACAATCTTCTTTTTTGAATCCGTATCATTATCTCGTGGTAGGCATTTGCGAATATATCATTCCGCCATACCAATTTATTTGTTCTTACGTTCGTTGTTTTACCTTCGGGAGCCAGGGCTGGTTACGCGAGTGCAATCAACATGCAATTGTCAATTAATATATACAAACTTTGTTGTACTCGAAGAACTCGAAATATGCTCCGATCAAGAAGTAATTACTCGACATATGCATCTTAGCGACAACTGTTGGCAATTATTTTCCTTATATATAAATTCGTAAGGAACAAAACCATAGTGCGATTTACTCGTTACGACATCTGCTGACATTATATTTTTGCTGGAACCAGTTGTTGTTTATTCTCGTGGGAATGAAACTTTTTCCCGCAGAAAAAAAAGTATCCTATATGTTGACTCAGGTATTAAATAACCTTCGGAACAAATTTCAACTAAATCCCTTCAGTAGTTTTGGCGCCAACCTCTAACATATAAACAGACAAACAGACAAAAATCCTAAAAGTATTATTTGGGCTTCTGTATCGTCATAGCGTATAGAAGAGAAAGTGTGATCTCTTTCTATGTTTACGTGGCGCCGCCGCTAGATGGCATTAGCTCCATTAGAGACGAAACTCGATTGCGATGAGAGGATTCACTAAAAACGAAAAGCCAGAGAACACGGACAGATCTACATGATCATGCACATGCAATTTATAATAATATTTATTGATAAAAATGACCAAATCAAATTACCAAAAGAACTTTTAATAGAAAGAATCATAAAAGTAAAATAATTTAGTATATTACAAGCGTGTGGATAGTAATTATACAAAAATTGAAAATACAACTCTTTAACTACAACAGATAACCAAACAGATCAAAATGAAATAAAATTATAAGATAAAAAACCTAAACATTAAAAAATAAATAAATAAAAATAATTTTTCCAATAATGAAAATTTTCTCCAGTGACATCAAATTTAAAAATTAACTTTACTTTTTTTAAACGTTTTCCTAACGTTTAAAATAGAATTGTAAAAATATATTTTATTAATTATTTATTTTGTTATGTTTGTTTTTTTATCTTGTAATTTTATTTTATTTTGGTCTCTTTGGTTATCTGCTGTGGTTAAAGAGTTGTATTTTTCAATCAGTGCATTTTTAATTTAATAGAGCGGTTTATACAATTTTAAAATAATACATTTTGGAAATTGACACAGTAGATATTACTCATAATTTTTCTCTGAATCATTAACATATACAGGCAAAATTAAAACTGAAACTAGAATTACAGTGTTTTTCTCTAAGAGAGTTTGGAATTTTTCGATGATGTTTTGCCCTCTTTGAAGACTTCATTTCCTTCCTGATAGCATTTGTTTGAAAAAAAAAACATTTTAAGTAATGCAAAACAAGTTTAGGAATAATATTTTTAACATGATCTTCACAGCATCCTACTTGTAATGTATCTACTACTGTGTGTGTTAAACTGTTTAAACACTCAAAAAATATATTCCCCCACAGGTTATTTGGATACGAGATTTTGTCAGACACAACAGTTTCCACTTGTAAAAAAACATTACTGTATAAATACTTTTTGACGGGTGTTTCAGGTATGTGTTACCTACTCTGGAGCCACAGTCCTTTATTATTGTTAACATTCAAGCTGGGAGATATTCTTCTTGATCTCCACGTAGAAGAGTGGCACATTTATTACAAGATGTAAATTTTTTTGAATGGAAAATCACGAATCCTGCCATATGGTATACTAGACCTTCTTTTACAATGCTGCATTCTTTTATCTCTGGAAACTTATTTTCCCAGTCTAGAATGTAGTCTTTGCCATCAAATTGAACTATATTTGCTTTAATTTTATCCTCTATTTTGGGCTGAATTTCTTTATTGCGTTCTTCCAATTCTCTTCCCAATAATCTGATATGATTAACAAAAGATGTTAAAGGCATTTCAGATTTGTATATACAATTTCCACCTACTGATAGAGCAAGTTTTGTGGGGATATAGATGCACTGCAGCATATGCAAATGCAAGAAGTCTATTGTAGAGGGGTGGTCATCACAACTTAAGGAGCGTAGAATTCCAAAGTGCCGTTCCAGAGGATCCTGGTTGAATTTGGTAGCGATTACATAGGTGAACCCATTTTGCCACAGATACATACAAACAGTCAAAGTGCTTTCAACTGTCACTCTTAAGGACTCTAGTGTTCGTTCAG
>JAHWFO010025940.1:0-20257 GCA_023313115.1 Rhysida immarginata
AATAAATGAGAAAATAAATGAACAATAATTTAATTTAGCATTTTAAAACTAAATAAAAAAACTTCAATGAATGCAGGCATAACAAAGCATTTGCTGCCCTCTTTGACATGAGCGAGAGCTTCTCTGCATACCACTTTCCCGCCAGGCTGTGGCGGCGCTAGGATCTACAAACTTACACTAAATCAAGTAGAGCTTTCATTCTTTTCCTTAACGTTCTTTGGTTGCACTGTGTACTTAACACATTAACTGGTGTGGCACTACATAATTAACCATTTTAACATCTTTTATGGAGGGGGGTAACGAAATATGATTATGCAATGACAGGACATAGATCAGGCAGTGTTTATCGTGGAGGCTAAGGAATCATACGGGTTTCCCTTGAGCTCCCTAAATACGCCCAGACAACCGGCGAAAATTTGAGTGTTTGGCAAAAAAAAGAAAGAACGAGTATTGATCAGTGAAATTTGCAACAGAAAGATAAAATCTATCCGGGCATTAGAAAGATCTGAACAACGGAAACTCCGCTAGAGCAGGAGGGTATAAGAGCTTCTACGTCAAGGGCAAGGGAATTTTTTAAAGATAGGTCTAAAGTATCCAGTGATGCTCCCCGGGGGTGAAGATGGATAACATTTTAATCTGAGACAGAACAACAAAAGGGTAAGTAAAGTTCCGGAGAAAGTGTGCAATGTAAGTAGGTTCATTAAGAATGATGGTTCCATCCCGCCTCTGAGAATTATAAAACATAATTGAATTTGTAACAATACGTGGAGTTCCTGTTGTTCGGGCTTTTCTTAGAAGTTAACAGTTTCTTGGAAATATTTAATAATGATCAGTAACTGGAGATAATAGAGATTTAGCAGTCTATTGAGAAACAATGAAAGATGAGAAAGGACGCAGTCTCTTCGTTCGAGCTACAGTTGACGACATAACCGATAACAAACATAAATGAACTCAACTCTTCAAACCAAAAACCATATGGTGTTATGTCCTATAATAATCTTTCGAAGGACGATAACAATAATTCATATCTATCGAAATGCCAGCAAAGAAATGAATGGATATTCCGCAGAGATGACAAAAAGTTATCCGGGCATCGGAAACATCTGAACAACTGCTTCGTCTATAGACGGAAATTGTAGAATTACTAAAAACAAATATATTATTTAAAATCATGAGGTTTTTCTGTTTAATCTACAGCTGTAATTATCTCGGGCAACGCCGGGTGCCTCTGCTAGGTTCAACAATATATATCTCAATGACCAACAATGCAAGGCAAAATTTGTGCAATATATATAAGTTTCAATTTGTAACAATGCATAGAATTCCATGAAAATCTTTAAAAATGATCAGTAACTGGAAAAAAATGGAGAGTTAGCAGACTATTGAGAAAGAGTGGAAAGACGACAGAGGAAGCACTCCTTTAGCTCCGTGCTGTATTGATCAAAACGTAAGCAAGTAAATAGAAGAATCGGCGATCGCTAGACTACACAAAGTGATGAATGGCCAAGTTTTGCTTCAAGACAAAGGTAATTGGTCATAACCCTAATTAAAAGCATATTGCCAGTGCCTTTATTGCGTGGAGATGGGCTACATTCCACACCTGGCAGCGATTGTTCGTCGGTGGCGGTCACTTCATTTCCTTGGCTCGCTCGAGAGAAGAGTGGGAATTGCAACAACATCAAGTGTACATCTAAAGTAAGATTACGTGAGTAAGAAATATTTAGACTACCAGTGGCATCCTTAGAGAAGTCCATCCATTATGAGCCTTTTAAAATTTTTTTTTCGAATTTTCATTAAGAATTTTTACTGTATTAATCCTAAGCGTTTTCATGTGTTTATTTTTAAGACATTGCAAAAAATAATCCAAACAAAAAAAAGTCTGAGCCACGCCGGGTTATCACCTAGCTTATGGTAGCACATCAGATCCAAACATTTCATAAAAATACATTTTTACTATATTCTGTGGGAATGTGTATATTTTGGAAACTGAGGTGCTGACAATGCGATGATTGAACGTTCGTTTCCAAGAATTAATAATAATGAGCATTAAATGATGATGCAGTGACAGAACATTAATAAGGCAGCGTCTATTGATGAGGCAATGAAGTCACACGTGTCTCCCTTGAGCTCCCTATCAAACGTCCAGACGATTAGCAAAAATTTATGTATCTGGAAAGGAAAGAGAAAGAACGAGTTTTTTTGTCAGAGAAACTCAGCAACTATACGGGCATTTGATACATCTCAACAACAGGAGTTTCGAATTAAACAAGAGGGTATAAGAGCTTCTTCGTCAAGGGCAAGAAAAACTTCGTCAAGGACAAGAGTCTAAAGTATCTGGTGATGCTCCGAGTGGTGAGGCAAGTCAAGAACACTTTAGATAAAGTCCCGGTATATTACCTCGAATTCCTGTTTTTCGTATTTTTCGTAGAACGGATAGTCCCTTTGCTCTGCGTAATATTGATTATTAACTCCAATTGGGAGTTATAACTTAATTTCTTGAGATTGTTCTGTTTACCTACAAGTATAATTAATCCGGGAAACGCCGGGTACTTCTGCTAGTCTATATATACAGGGTGTTTTTGAATTGAGTACAGATTTTTTGGGAGATGATAGAAGAGGTCCTTAGAAGTATTTTTTGTCATATGAACATGGGGTCCCCGCAGCTCCGTTTACTTACAATACTGCATTGAACAATCAAATGACACCGGGACGCGTTGGTAGGCCTACAGTGTGCGTTGGTAGGCCTAGATTATTTTATTTTTAACAATTAACACAAGCAATCTACTGTAATAACTTTTAAAGTAATTGTTTGCAAAGAAATTTCAAGGTGCACGTGCTTGTTTGTTGAAAAGTCTTAGGACAAACTTCGTCAAGGAGATTCCATGGTATCCAACCCCTTTGTAAAATACGATTAGTCCATATGTAAATGAACTAATCGCATTCTGGCAAAGCAGTAGGTAAAGATTTGTTTTAAAAAGTTCACTTGATGTACTTTTTATATGTGTAAAGTTAAACAAACAGTATGAATCGTTTTACATGGAATGATTATGCAGACATGCATCTGTGTCTCGGTGCTGCTGGTACCATGGATGGTGCAGGCGTTTGTATGCTGAACATTATCCCAACAGAATTTTCACAATTCACGAACATTTGGTGCAGTAGATCGTCGTCTAAGAGAAACAGGCGCATTCGCCCATGATAATCATCAGCGTGGACGTCGTCGGTGGTTACGCTCCCCTGAATTAGAGGATGAAGTTTTGGAAAGGTTTAACCGAAATCCATCGATAAGTACACGTGCGGTCGGAGCTGCTTTGAATACTAGTCACACCACTGTATGGAACATTTTACATGACAACCTGCAACATCCGTTCAAGCTTCGAAAGGTGCAGGAATTATGTCCCAATGATCATGGTCCCCGGCGTGCTTTCGCGGCAATGGTTTATGCAGCAACAGAATAGGATTCCAGACTTTCCTTCCATGGTTTTTTGGACAGATGATGCAACGTTTACGCGAGAGGAAATGTTCAATAGCTACAATAGTCATCTGTTGTCTCATGTCAACCCATGTGCAACAGATGTTAACAGTTTTCAGCATCGTTTTTCGTTGAATATTTGGGCTGGCATGATTCACAATGTCCTGATTGGGCCATATCTCCTATCATGCCGTCTTAACGGGCAAACATACCTTTGTTTCCTGAAGGAGGAGCTCCCTGGTCTTCTTGAAGATGTTCCACTAATGACCAGACATTTGATGTGGTTTCAACAGGACGGCGCACCTTTGCATTACACAAAAGCAATTAGAGATTACCTAAATGAGACATATCCTGGTCGTTGGATTGGTCGTGGCGGACCAGTTGCTTGGCCATCGAGATCGCCAGATCTCACACCGATGGATTTTTTTTTTTATCATTGGTGTACTCCGAACCCGTAGATACCGAAGAAGAATTGGCGGCTCGTGTTGTCGCGGCAGCAGGTGACATCAGCGACCGTGCAAATCAACTGTTTCCGCGCGTACATCAATCCATCATAAGGCGTTGCGAATTGTGCTATGAAGCAAATGGCGATCATTTCGAACAATTACTGTATAAAAGAAGAAACTGAGTGAGTGAGTGAGTGAGTGAGTGAGTGAGTGAGTGAGTGATCAATGCACAGCCCAAACCATAAGGCCTAGAAACTTGAAATTTTTTACAAAGTTTCTTTACAAAATGTAAGTTTGCACTAAGAAGGGGTTTTTCGAAATTCAACCCCTAAGAGGGGGAAATGGGGTTGAAAATTTGTTAACACATTAACTGGTGTTGCACTGTAAACTTAACATATTAACTGGTGTGGTACTACAAACGTTACACATTTACTGGTGTGGCACAACATAATTAATCATATTAACATATTTAGGGAGGGGGTAACGAATTATTAACAACGAGCATAAATATGATTATGCACTGACAGGACATAGATAAGGCAGTGTTTATCGAGGAGGATAAGGAATCACATGGGTCTCCCTTGAGCTCCCTAAAAACGTCCAGACGACTGGCGAAAATTTGTGTGTTTGGCAAAAATTAGAGAAAGAACGAGTATTGCTCAGTGAAATTTGCAACAGAAAGATAAAAAACTATCAGGGCATTGGAAACATCTGAACAACGGAAGCTCCGCTAGAGCAAGGAGGATATAAGAGCTTCTACGTCAAGGACAAGGGAAATTTTAAAAGATAGGTCTAAAACATGTGTGTCCAAGATTTCTGTCTGCGGGCAGCGCCCGTGCACGTGGGTATTCTTCCTTACCCCCTGTTGCACATTATGTTGATCAGTTCCTTAAAGTCGAGTTGATAATTATCAATTCGAAATTGTAAAAAAAAACAAAAAAAAAACGAGGCAGCTTACCATTTTATTTCCTTCGTTGTAATGTGATAATTTTCTCGACGTCAGGTAAAATAATTACCTCCCCCCCCCCCCCGACAGAACATGATTACATATTAAAAATTTCGAATCCGATCTGTGAACAATGAAAAAAAAACATATTCTCCCACTGCTTTTTAAATACTGGTTCAGTGATTTTATGCTTTTTAGGAATGTGCGCCGTGTTATGCGAGACGAAAAACAAGCAAGTATCAGTAACAAAAGAAATAATGCCTCATTTAATGCAATCGCCCCCTAAAGTCTTGCAACACTGCATAGGAAAACTATACCCACTCCCCTCCTGAGTTTTGGACTATCTCCTTTATCTCAAGTTTGCAATCGGCTTTGCCCGTGAGCTTTATCCGCGAGCATTTTATGTTGCACGCGGGCGAAATGCACGAGTTGGACAGCCCTGGTCAAAAGTATCCTGTGACGCTCCCTAGGGGTGAGGATGGAAAACATTTTAATCTGAGACAGAACATCAAGAGGGTAAGCAAAGCCCGGGCAAAGTGTGCAATATAAGTAAGTTCATTAAGAATGATGGTTCCATCCCACCTCTGAGAATTATAAAACAAAATTGACTTTATAACAATACGTAGAATTCCTGTTGTTCGGGCTTTTCTTAGAAGTTAACGTTTTCTTGGAAATATTTAATAATGATCCGTAATTGGAGATAATGGAGAGTTAGCAGACTATCGAGAAAGATTGAAAGATGGCAGAGGAGGCAGTCCCTTCGTTCGAGCTACAGTTGGCGACATAACCGATAACAAAGTATAAATGAGTTCAACTCTTCAAACCAACAACCACATGGTGTTATGTCCTATAATAATATTTCGAAGGATGATAACAATAATTCATATCTATCGAAATGCCAGCAAAGAAATGAATGAATATTGGGCAGAGATGACAAAAAGTTATCCGGGCATCGGAAACATCTGAACAACTGCTTCGTCTATCGAAGTAAATTATAGAATTACTGAAAACAAATTTATTATTTAACTTCATGAGGTTGTTCTGTTTAACCTACAGCTGTAATTATCTCGGGCAACGCCGGTGTCTCTGCTAGTCAACTTATAAACTTTTAATAAATGACATAATCAAGTACCGAAAGATAATTGGAGAGTAATAAAATTTCTTTAAATACACTGGCTGACAAAAAAACTGAAGCACCCAGAAGGAGTGCTCCAATATTATCATATTTCGGTATACATGCATACCATTGATGTGTGAGCAAACGATTAGATTCACAAGGATCTGTAATGTCTAGAACGCTCACCAGATTGCATTCACGATGTCACCGCCCTGTTGTTGATAAATTGTTACCAGTCAACTGCTGTGAGTCCGACAGTTACGCAAGACGTTCAGAGAGAATATCGGTACTGTGCAAAGCACCCGCGATGCCTCGCAAACGCGTTAGACATCCTATCCACCAATTGCCAGCATTTGACAGAAGCCGCATTGTGGGACTGCATGCGGGTGGTTGGTCGTATCGTGCAATTGCCAGGCATGTGGGCTATTCAGATGTCACAGTGGCCCGATGTTGGAACTAATGGGTACATGAGGGCACCCATGCACGTCGTGCAGGTTCGGGTCGACCAACAAACACCTCCCCAAAGGAGAACCGTCGTATGCTGCTCCAAACATTAAGAAATCCCATGACATCGGCACCCGCCATCCGCGAACATGTACTGGAGACTCTACAACACATCTTGACGACTCGCATCTGCCGGATTGGGGTCCTACTGCTCCATGGTTACCATTAACACAACAACACCAACGCCTATGTTTAGAGTAGTGCCTTTCCGGAAGGCATGGACAGAGGACGAATAGCGTCGCATCATATTTAGTGATGAGTCCCGCTTCTCCATGACCTCCGATGACCATCGTGTTCGTGTATCGCGGCGTCGACGGCAGAGGGCACAACCCTCCCAGACTGAGGAGACACATACAGGCGTAACCCCTGGCATCATTGTGTGGGGAACCATCGGATGTGCGTTCAGATCACCTCTAATAGTGCTTCGGCAGACTTTGAATGCACAGCGATACGTCACAGACATTCTGCGTCCGCACGTCCTACCCCTTCTGGCACAGCACCTTGGGACATTGTACCAACAAGATAACGCACGCCCACACACAACACATGTGTCTAAGGACTGCTGACACCATGTTGAAGTCCTCCCGTGGCCGGCAAGCTTCCCGGACCTCTCCATCATTAAATACGTGTGGGATGACATTGGAAGGCGAGTCCGTCCCAGTAATAACCTGCGGGATCTGGAAGGACAGCTGCAACAACTGTGGACAGACTTCCCTCAGGAGAGGATCCAAAAGCTGTTTGACACCATTCCGAACCGCATAAGGGCATGCATTGGGACCAGAGGGGTTGCCACACCCTATTACTGACCTACCATAGGGGGTGTCACTGACCTAGCGCCAACATTCCACCTGTACTGCCAACGGCGTTGTCTGTTTCATTCCATACTGTAATCAGTACAATAAAGTCACATGTTCTTTCATCATATGTCGTTTCATTCACTTTCTACCACTCCTTCTGGGTGCTTCGTTTTTTTGTCAGCCAGTGTAATCTATAGGCATCCCTACGTGATAAAACGCAGTGAGCATCTGTTATTGAAGTGTTTTGTGTAAGTATCTATTGTTTCTATATAACTTAAAAAGCGGTTCTACATAAGCATCTGTTGTTGAAAAGAAGTGAGCGATTAGTTACAAGCAATAAGCTATTGACAACAAAGTGTCTAACAGAAAAGTGTCTAACAATTAGCTATTAATAATATAAGCCTAAGTAATTAGGAATTTTCAATGCTAAAATATGGCATGTAATATGTCAAACGACTTGGAATGATGTGTCGTGAATGAATATAACGTAAAATTAATGATAGTTGAAATTGATTTCAAGGAACCTGGATTAGTGGAACCATTATACGGAGGGTTGATTCAGATAAAATGAGACGACTTTGCAGTTCTGTTATGATGGTGTAATACCATAGCGCCACCTTCGGTTGTGTTCGATGTGAGAACCACTTTGTTGGACTATCGTCCGGCACCGTAATTTCCACTGAAGTAGGCTGAGTTTGAGGGACTCCATGGGAAGTTCGTTCCACACCTGCTGACACACTTTCCATAGCCCATCAACGGTTCTTGGTCGGCGACTTCCGAGTCGTCGTTTCAGGAGACCAAACCCACAGAAATCCATCGGTGATGCGTCAGGAGATTTTGCAGGCACATGAGAGAAGGGAATAACTCATATGCCCGTCTCCTGTTCCATTTTCCTGTAGTAAGCCACAGATGACTTGGCAGTGTGGCTTGATGCCTTGTCCATGTGGATCCAAACTTTTGATTGCTCACCAGGGTGCTTGATTGCTTGTGGTCCATTACATTACTCTGGAAGTAAGCTGCACTAATTTTACAGTTTCCAGGAACTCGACGAATCGTGAGCAGTCCACGTGAGCAATATCCGGCAACCACCATGAAGCCCTTTGAAAACTTTTCCTTGCACCTTCGGACAAAATCGGACCTGGCCTTGCCCCCTCTTTCGCGATGGTAAATTGCCCTGGGTTTGTTGAGGTACACCCAAGCTTCATCCAAGAAGACAACCCACTTCCATCGGTCACCTGCAAGATGGTTTTCGTACAGTTTTCTGGCGTTGGTGAATCGTTCCTGCACGTGCCTGGCCGACAGTCTGTGACCGCGCGCTTTATGACGTCGCTCCAGCCCAAGATTGTCATGAATTATTCTGGAGACTGTTGCCTGTGAAATACCTTTCCTTTGGGCTAGACTTTTCTGTGTGGGAGGATTTTCTTTCAGTACTTCAGACCGGATTTCTCGCACCACCTGAGCTGGGAGTGTTGGCTGGGTCTTGTTTCTGGTCTGCTTCTCTGCTCGTCCACATTCATTAGATGGTCGCAATTTGTTCTTTTTGATTATTCGAGCCACAGTAGCTTTGGATACCACAATACCATTTCTTTTGCATAATTCCACAATGCACGAAAGACTGAAGTTAGCGTCGAAAAGGCCAAACATATACCCTTCCCAAAAAGCTGTGATTTTGGAAGCCATATTTCAGCACGAATTTTCCCAAATAACAGCAACAAGTGTATACAAAGCTAATCCCCATGAATAGTGGACGAGTCATGCAAATCACATTCCGTCAAGGTCATACACGGCGTTTAAAGTCGTCTCATTTTATCTGAATCAACCCTCCCTAGTTCATTGGAACTTTCAGTGCTAAAATATGGCATGTAATATATCAGACGACTAGGAATGATGTGTCATGAATGAATGTATCGTAAAATTATTGACAGTCCAAATTGGTTTCAAGGAAGATGGTTTATTGGAGCCATTATGGTTCATTGGAACTTTCAATGCTAAAATATGGCATTTAATACAGGGTCTTTATAATTAAAGTTCCATTTTGACATGACCATAAAAATAACTACTGGACCAAATGCTATAGTACTTGGTAATATTATACAAGAGGGCATCGGAAGTTCATACCCACCAAAAAAATTAGTTCAAAAGGTCACCACCAGCATGCAATGGCGCTCTATGCAATTTACTGAAAGGTCACCATGCTTTCAGTAAATGGTGGAGTTCATATTCAACATGTAACTAATTTTAGTAACGGTTAAAGACTTGTTAACCTGTGTGTTCGTGTCTAATTTCGTATACGAATATTGCATAGAGCGCCATTCCATGCTGGTGGTGACCTTTTGAACTATTTTTTTTTTGGTGGGTATGAATTTCCCATGCCCTCTTGTATAATATTACCAAGTACTATAGCTTTTGGTCCAGTAGTTTTTTTATGGCCATGTCAACATGGAACTTTAATTATAAAGACCCTGTATATCAAACGACTTGCAATGAAGTGTCATGAATGAATATAACGTAAAATTATTGATAGTTGAAATTGGTTTCAAGGAACCTAGTTTTGTGTAAACGTTATGGTTCATTGCAACTTTCAATGCTAAAATATGGCATGTAATATATCAAACGACTTGGAATGATTTGTCATGAATAAATATAACGAAAAATTGATGATAGTCGAAATTGGTTCAAAGGTACGTGGTTTAATGGTACTTTTATGGCCCATTAGAAACTTACAAAGTTAACATAAGGCAGTTTAAAAAATATAGTTCCGCGAATAGTGTAGTTTAACCTTTTGGTACTTGGTTATGTCATTCCTTAATGGTTTATTTTTTAGAACCGCACTACAAATTTACGAAGTTTCAGGATTTTTGCCCTCTTTGTTCAAAAGATAAAAAAGGAACCATGAAATTCATACAAGTGGCCCCTGAGGGGCCCCGAGTCATCCAACAGGATTCGCTATATTTTTCTCACCGTCCTATGTATAGGGCGTACGTGTGTAGAAAATTTCAAGCCTCTAGGTCAATCCTTTCAAAAGTTATGGTATTAAAATTTTACGAGTAATGGCGGTAGGATTCGCTATACTTCAAATAGAGTTCTTTAAATTCTGACGTCAACAGTCAAACTCCTACGTCACAAATTGCTTAAACGCAATCAAAACTCCATAGACATGAAGGGAAGTCAGTTGGGGAAACCACAAAAACACATGGTTTTTTTCCATCCTAGAGGATTTGCTATATTTTTCGCTCCGTCCTCTGTATAGGGTGTACGTGTAAGAAAATTTCAAGCCCCTAGATCAATCATTTCAAAAGTTATGGCGTGTGACATACATGTTACATACATCTGTACCGTCGTTAATAAGGTTTTAGATGATGCTAAAACCTAACATGAATAAAAGATTTCTCATATTGTGTATAATCTGGAAAATACCATTAAAATAGGGGTTTTCATTGCACATTACAAAGTTGACTTCCATATTCGAAAGTGGTTTATTTTTATTTTTGGAAATAGAATATACATAAAAACCCCTCACATAAAAGTACAATAACTCTTCCATTGAATGTACTCTGTCAGATTTGTATTTTAGAAGTTGGCTAATGGTTCACTTTAAGTGAGATGCTCTGTATATTCTTATGTCGAAGAAATCTATTTAAGGATTCCCTAAAACATTTTGATACAATATTTTCCAGTAGTACAAGAACAAGAAATGTAACAATATGAAAGGCTTTTGCGCTTCAAAAGTCAATTGCTGATAGACCGCACATATAACAGATCATGTCGCTAGACGCCATCAGAGATTTTTGCCTCATGCTGTTTCCGCTATCATTTGCTTAAAACTTGAAATAGTTATTTGGATAGTTATCATAAACTCATAATGAATTTCATGAAAAAAGGTCTGCCTCAATCCATTCTGGAGAATAATAGTCAGTTCTCCTTTCTGCTTATTTTTATTGTTAATGAATTCGAAATGAGGCCATGCCGAGTGCTGTGTCTTTAACATAGAACTCAGGAAAAGTGATTTTGTTTTTTTAATAACATTTATGCATTATTTTAAGTGTATAATCGGTTCGAGTGTTATGCAGAACTGTTTTCGGAATGCTGATAGGTTGAAAGTAAAGTCATTTCAATTTTTTGGTGGGTTATGCATAATCCAAATGAACAAATATAAAATTAGTTTCAGAAATGTTTGTATTCAGAGTAGAGTTGGGCATTTTGCGATAACTGTGATCGAAAAAATCAATCGATTAGTGCAATAAATTAATCATGTGATCGATTGAATAGAGTAAGCGAATCACTGATAGAGTAAGCGAATCTGAGCTTTCTTTTGTCAATACAGATCTTTGTCAAAATTAATTGATGTTTTTAAATCAGAAACGCTTACCGTATGTACTGTAAGCCCCTCTGGTTTAAATCATTCTCCAGTTCAGAGGTAGAGGTTAGGTGGGCAATACTTGGATAGTAGTCAATAATGCGAGTAAATGGATTACTTCTCTTTAAAGTATTCTATATTTGATTACCAAAGGGTAAAACTTGATTATGAATATTGGTACTTTTTTCGTACATTAATTAAAATTTATATTGATTTGTTTGTTAAAGCAGTTTTAAAGAAGTATATTCACGAAGAATATAAGATCAAGTATACAGTATAGGGATCGATAGGTACTTATGTTTTCACAATGCGCGTCCGTCTGTGTTTTGGGGCTCTAGCTTTCGAACGCTATCGAAGTTGCCACTTCCGTTTTCGCCATTCGACAATTTAGACAAAACCACAGTCTGAGTTCGTTGTTGGAAAAAATCGGTGAACTACTTCCGGTTCAAAAGGTCCCAAATAACAGACAGGACCACTTTTTTCACTATACAATTACATGTATAAATGGCCTGTGCATTGATCACTGCTTTTCTCTCTTAGCTATCCCGTGACGGTCTTCCTTGCTGGTCAAAATCAGTAAAAATTGGTTCAATGATACGTGTTTCAGTGGTACCATTATGGTCCATTGAAAACTTTCAATGCTAAGATATAGCATGTAATATATCAAACATCTTGAAATGTCTTATCATGAATGAATATAACGTAAAATTATTGATAGTCAAAAATAGTTCAAATGTACGTGATTTGGTGGTACCATTATGGTCCATTGGAAACTTTGTGTGCTAACATATGATATGTAATATATATGAAACAACGTAAAATGACGTGTCATGAATGAAGTAAAATTATAATTATATAAAGTAAAATTAATGATAGTCGAAATTGGTGCAAAGGTACGAGGGGCGTTCAAATTTGACCTGGACTTTATCCATATATATCAGAGACATGACATTTCATAATTTTTCCATAGACATGTTGCTAATATGCGCCCTCTGAACTTCTCCAATGAAACACTCGGGCCATGCTTGAATGACGCAAGTAGTAACAACGCGTAGTCAACGAGAAAGACAGGCCGGGACACTAAAACGTCACAGGACCAAAGTAGATCTAGCAACAATCCAATCTTCATTGTTTCCAACAAATAAAAAAACATTGATTGTTGAAATCCAAGATGGAACTACTTTGGTCATGTGACTTTTTTAGTGCCCCGGCCTGTCTGTTTCATCGGCTATGTAACAACGAGCAAGGACACAGTGAAAACCGTTCTGCAAAAGTTTGACTGGGCGGGTCCAATTGAAATTGGAAATCTAACTCGACACAGCCATAACCCAACGCCACCTAAAAAACAAAGCCTTCTCACTGCCTGTGGACTGCGTCATCAAACCAGGGCTGACAATCCAACTTTCATTGTTTACAACAAACGAAAAAACGCTGATTACAATGGGTGCTTTTTCGTTTCTTGTAAACAATGAAAGTTGAATTGTCAGCCCAGGTGTGATGACGCCGTGACCAGGCTTTGTTTTTTACGTGGCGTTGCATAACCACCTAAAGAGAAAGCCTGAGCGCAGAAACGTCATGCATTGTTAAAACGTCATAGATAGTCATCTCAAGGCCAACGAGATACATGGCCTGGAAGCGAAAAAGTCACCTGACCAACTGGGTGCTAGCAACAATCCAACCTCTATTGTTTCCAACAAAAAGGAAAACACGGATTGTTAACAACCAAGATGGAGACAATGAAGGTTGGATTGTTGCTAGCACCCAGTTGGTCAGGTGACTTTTTCGCTTCCAGTCCTTGTTACCTCGTTTGCCTCATAGTCATCTTTAATAGCATTTCTACAAATAATAGAGTTGTAAACAATGAAAAAGCTACGTCCTTTCAGATTGGAAACGTCACACGCGTTCGCGTCACGTTCGCGTTTACGTGATGCTGAACCTCTCTAATAAGCCCGAAATTATGACTAGGTATGATGTAACAATGTATGAAATTTTCGCGCTCAGGCTTTGAGCAGAGGTGGTGTTGACACAGCCCAGTCAAGCTTTCGCTATACATCGTATATTTTTTTTTTCAGTTTAACATTGTTTTTTTTTTAATTTATGTTTTTAATTTTAAAATTTTTACTACGGATAGACCGCACATATAAACAGTTCATGTCGCCAGATGGCGGCAGAAATTTTGCCTCATCTGTTTCCGATCTGATCATCATTTTCTGTTTGCTTGAAACTAGCAAAAGTTATTTGGATTGTTATCATAATCTATTAATAAATTTCATGAAATAGTTCTACCGCAATCCCTTCTGGTGAATAACAGTCAGTTCTCCTTTCCGGTTATTTTTACTGTGAACGAATTCGAGAGGAGGCCAAGTCGTTTGCTGTGTCTTCCACATAAGACTCAGGGAAAGTCTAGTTGTATTTTAGGAACGTATACATATTATTAATTAATAATTTTTGCGTCCTTGCGGGTGTCTTTTTATGCGAATCTTAGTGATTATAGTAGTGTTTTTGGAATGCTGATGGTTTAAAAGTAAAATTATTTCGAGCTGTTGGTGGGTTATGCTTAATCCAAATGAACAAATACAAAATTAGTTTAAGAAATTTGTGTCTTCAGAGGTAGAAATGGGCTTTACTTGGAAAGTAGTCGATTCGGCGAGTAAATCGATTACTTCGCTTTTAAGTATGGGATCCTTGATTACCAAAGTGTAAAAGTTGATTATGAATATTAGAACTTTTTTCGTACTTTAATTAAAATTTATATTGATTTGTTTGTTAAAGCAGTTTTAAAAAAGTATGTTCACCAAAAATATAAGATCAAGTATCTTTATTATTATTAGGATCGATAGGTACTTATGTTTTCACAACTGTTGCTTCTCAAGTTGGTCACAATATGCGCCTGTTGGTACTTTAGCTTTCGAACGCTTCTGAATTTGCTACTTCCGTTTTCGCCATTCCACAACTTAGGCAGAACGACAGGCTGAGTTCGTTGGTAGAAAAAATCGGTGAATTACTTCCGGCTCAAAAGGTTCTAAATAACAGAGTGGACCACGTTTTTCCCTACACAATTCCATGTATAAATGGCCTGTGCATTCATCAATGCTTTTCTCTCTTATTATAGTGGCTATACATTAAAGACCTGCGCCTAAACGCTCTCGGCCGCTGAACTTTTAATATTCTCAGTGGCGTCCTTAAATTTAAACTAAAATGTGACATTTACAAACATTTGGACATATTTAAAATTTACAGTTTACAGGATTATTTCAAACTATAACATGTTTTAAATGTTTTCAAAATGTCATATGGAGCACGTTTACAAGAAACTATGCCCTTTTACGCTAATTTACAGCATTTATTTGTCATTTATGTTCATTTTATATCTTTTGCAACTTACCAAACTTTTTTTTATTGCGCAGCATTTGCTAATAAATGATTTGGCTGTTT
The DNA here is from genome assembly GCA_023313115.1 of Rhysida immarginata. Taxonomy (NCBI): domain Eukaryota; kingdom Metazoa; phylum Arthropoda; class Chilopoda; order Scolopendromorpha; family Scolopendridae; genus Rhysida; species Rhysida immarginata. The sequence goes on from JAHWFO010025940.1 coordinate 15,075, forward strand.
ACTAATTTGCCTTCAATGCTCACTCGAAGCCCACAGTTCGAAGCGCCAGCAGACGGCCAAAAGTTAAAACTGAGCTTTATCTTCACAGGATTCGTAGCCGTGCAAGACAAGGAGCTTGATCACCTGTTAATCTTAGATCATGAGTGAGACAGAGTATAGAAGAATAGTGTGGCAGCGAGCGTTCAAATCTGATTCCTCGAATGATGATACTACCAGATGGCAGCTACATCAACATAGTAAATGAACATCCAGAGCTTTTCATCTATAAGGCTCCATTAATTTCCTCGTAAAATTTATAAATTTGATTTATTATTTCATTTTCATTCCAGAACATTCGATATTATACCATTTTAATAATATTTCGAACCCCCCTTTTTTGTTTTTAATTTAGAGATGATTTTGCAGTATTTTTTAATTTCAAATGATTTTATTCTTTTTCAGTTTTCTTATAGAGAAATACAGGAACGTTTCGCACTGAATTATTTTCTTTAGATAAGTTTTTCGATTTCTTCATCTGATTTTAGTTTTGCAATAAAATAGCACCCCTCCTCTCTTACTGTTGCATTTTAAAATTTCAAGAACCACTTTATTGTCTATATTTCTCATTTATTTTTTTCTTTTTGTAAAATCTAAGAAAATCGGAATAATTTTTAAAAATTCCCTATTTTTAAATAATAAAATGCAATCAAAACAGCTTTTATTATATATATCTTACTTTTTTTTTAAATTACAAGAATTTTTCTTTCAAACCTATTATCCTAAAATATCTGATATTTAAATATTTTATCATCACATAAAAAAGTAATTTGGTAATCATGTGATAAACGAATTTTATATGAAAAAAGCATTCTCTTTGTATATCTTTATATTTCTCAATATTGTGCATTTCACATATGAGACCTTCTGAGTTAGAGGGGCGAACGCCTCATTTCTTGATTTTTTTTCTCCTGAAACATCTGTGAAAATTCATTTTCTAACATTTGTAAGGTGACCAGCTGTGTATAACATTATATTATTAGATTTTATGTTTATATTTTATTAGATTTAATTTAGCAGGTCTATGTTTAATGCTTAATTACTCAAAATGTAATTAAAACTAGATCCGCGAATTTAGTTTGTCAAATCGAGTTTCCCAAACGGAGAAACGTAGAAACGGAGAAAAAGCAGAGAAAAAGCAAAAGCAGAGAAAGAACTTGTGAATTAAGTGAAGACACGTGATAGTCTTTCTTTCTGGTCAAAATCAGTAAATATTGGTTCAATGGTACGTGTTTTAGTGGTACTATTATGGTCCACTGGAAATTTTCAATGCTAAGACACAGGATGTAATACACGGCTTTGCAATGAAATTACCCCACCAACAAAGAGTTATCCGACCTTATCCATTATTTGGTGGCGGGGGGGTCGTCTATCTCCGACAAGTAAAGGATTAGATGCATACTCACAGGACATGACCATTTCGGTTGATATAGGTTGTCCGGGTGCCTGTATAGGCTCATCAGTTGACACCTCTGCGAGACGTTCCATGCAGTAGAGAGGAAGCAACTGCCTCGTGAACGTACAGTACTGTAATCCGCACAACGGTTTCAATGCGGCGACGACGACGACGACGACGACGACGACAACGACAACCGTTCACGCAATTAACGGATTTTGAATGAGGTTGGATTATTGGCCTCTCCGAGGCTGGATGGTCGACCAGACGGATTGCTGTACATGTGTCGCGATATGCACGGACGGTAGGCTGATGTTAGAGGCAATGGCGAGAGGAAGGCACACATGCTAGAAGACCAGGCTCTGGAGCCCGGAGAAGCACGTCAGCTCGTACCGATAGGCAGATACTGAGAACAGCGCTAGCGGACAGAACCATCATCATGCGGCAACTGCGCGACAACACCACTATTCCCGATACTGCTCTAGTGTCAATAGCTACAATAGCACGCCGGTTACACGCCGCGACAATATCTACCAGGTGTCCATTGTTGTGTTTTCTTTGAAACCTGAGCACCGCGTAATACGACTGCAATGGTGTCGTGAACGAGTGGGTTTGTGAATGGAATGGCGCCCGGTGATCTTCAGCGACGAATCCCGCCTTTGTTTGGACAACGAAGACAGATGCAGACGAGTGTGGCGCAGACCATTGGAACGTGCCAATGAACAATGCATCAGGTATCGCCATTGTGGACCAACATGCGGGATCATGGTCTGGGGTGGCATCGGCTACGATACCAGAATGCCTTTAGTCTCCATCCAAGGCACCCTCACAGCAGCACGGTACATCACAGAGATTCTGCTGCCCGTATTACTGCCCTTTCCGCACACCATACCCGGCGCAGTCTTTCAGCAGGATAACGCCAGACCGCACACGGTAAGCATGAGCATGGCATGGCTGCATGATGTCAACTGCCTGCCATGGCCCGAGAGGTCCACAGACCAATCGCCAATTGAGCGCGTGTGTGACATGGTGGAACGTCGTTTACGATCACCCCGGAATCTCCATGAACTGACATAGCAGGTTCACCAGGCCTGGACAGACGTACCCCAAGATGACATTTGCCACCTGTATGATCATCTACACGTGCGGCTGGAATAATGCATCGCCGCTAGAGGTGGGACAACCTGTACAAACGAGTGCACGTCTTGGCTCTATAACGTAATAAAGGTGTGTTCAGATGTATCTCTTGCTGTATACCTATTTTTGGCTCATTCGGATATCTCTTTGTGGCTGGGGCAATTTCATTACAAAGCAGTGTATATCAAACAACTTTGAATGACGTGTCATGAAAAAATATATCGTAGTAATAGTGATAGTAGAAGCAGGTTCAAAGATACGTGGTTTAGTGGCATGATTATTTCCATTGGAAACTTTCCATGCTAAGATATGGCATGTAATATGTCAAACTGCTTGGAATGACGTCTCTTGAATGAATATAACGTAAAGTTAATGGTAGTCAAAATTGATTCAGTGGTACGTATTTTAATGATACCATTATCATACCATTGGAAACAATTGGCATCGATAGCTCAGTGGTTGCGTGATCGCCTCTGATGCCCGAGTACGCGGGTTCGATCCCGGTCGAGGACGACGAGGATTTTTCAGGGGGAAATCCTGAGATCACGCACTTCCTTCGGAAGGGAAGTAAAGCCGTTGGTCCTGTGTAGTCGTTTGCCGGCTGCACGTTAAAGAACCCTTGCGAGGCAAAATTTGCGGTCCCTATAACGCCGTCCTGAAATGACCATGGCAGTTGAAAAGGACTTTAATACCAAACAAACCAAAACAAACCAAACCAGTGGAAACATTCAATATTCAGATATGCAATGTTAGGCAGAGTGTCCAAAGAGTCTGGTAACATAGCAGATAGGCGAGATCTGATGAGTGTGATTTATACGTAATAAGGGGGTGGGGAATTTAATTTTGACCCCCAAATTTAAGGTCATCAATTTGCTAACTCGAAAACTATTAAAGATAGAGAAAAATTTCCAATCGCTACCCTGTAGAGCAAACCACATTAGTCTAAAAACAAGGTTTAATCACACCCTTCCCCTTGAAAGATTTTGAGAAAATGGGCGAGAAAGTGTCACTCAAGGTCAGGTGAGGCTGGCCAGATTGGCTGAGGTTTCTAACACATTTGAATTGAAGTGAAGCACACCTAAAATATGCCAAGAAATCCTTCAAAATCGCTTTAAATATTTATTAAGATTTTTATTAAAAGGTGATCACACACGTAACGTTATATGACAGCTTTTACAATCATTTATTTCCCAATTAAAATGGTAATAAAACTATTATCAGAACGTAAGAAAACTATTAGATTAACTAAAAAAAACCCAACAAAAACACCGCCAAGAGGGGGAGATAGATTCAGGCAAGAGATTCAGGGATAACAAGATGTGCCTGTTCTGTTGATAGCTCGAATGGAGCAGTCTGGTACATGAAGAATCTCTGGAACAGTTCTGAGGCAATTATCACCAAGTGGTTCTTTCATTCTAGGTATCAAATCGAAATTACAGGACTATATGGAGGTATGGTTAATGGTAAAGCACTTCCCCATTGATCGTACAAATTAGCCATAACTTGCTCTGTATAACGCGAACACTATTCTGCAAAATCAAGGGCGGGTTTTGCAAAAAATGCTGCCGCTTTTTTTTTCATAACTTGTCGCAGATTGTGTTGCAAAAATTAAGAGTAAAACTGCGCATCGACGGTCTGCCCAGGAGTTACGGTATGAATTAGAGCAACGTCATAACTGTCAAAATTGATATGAATTAGTCGCACACAAGAAAGGTCATAGCTTTCATAATTATTGAGATTCTGTAGAACTTTTAATCCTTATAATGGCCCGTAATAACGCCACTCATTCTAATGAATTGAAGAGAGACAGGGGTTGAAGAAATGGACTGATATAAATCCCACTGAACATCTGTGGGACGAATTGGAGCGACGACTCTGGATAGACCACATCGTCCAACAGCTGCGACTGAACTCAACCGTGCTCTTCGAGAAGAATGGAAGAAAATTCCTGAAGCTCTCTACCAAAATCTGGTGGAAAGTCTTCCTCGGAGAGTAGAGGAAGTAATAAAAGCAAAAGAGGCTCAACCCCATAGTAATTTTCTTGTAATCATGGTAGCAATGTTAAAGATTAGGTTTCCAAAATTTTTGATCCCTTATGTGTAAATTAAGCCTTTACATTTAGTATTAACTACTTTAAGGAGTAAATTCTTATTACTTTTTACTTGGGTCTAGAATAAATCCGTCCAGTCACACACATAACACCCGAGTAATTACCCATAAAAACATTAATAAGAAAAGTAAAATGCCATGCTATCAGGGGATACATATTTAAGTACTATTTATTTCTTCATAATTATTTAAGCAAGAAAACATTAAAATGAGTTGAGATCTAAGATACAAGTACAAATTATGAAAATTTTTAACACAATGCGGTCATAAAGAAACGATGCTTTAAAGAAACAAAACTATTATACGAGGGTTATTCGAAAAGTAAGATCCGTTTTGCAATAAATACAAAACTATTTATATATATACTAGCAAACCCGCCCGGCGTTGCCTGGGCTTTTTAAATCATGAAATAAAAATACAGTATAGGTAAATTTTAAAAAAACATTTATTTAATGTCAAAAAAATTAATGGAAGTTTTTGGACTACACCTAAGTCTTGAGTACTT
>JAHWFO010025941.1:0-20773 GCA_023313115.1 Rhysida immarginata
TTCTTCAGAAACATCGCGGTAACTAAGTGCAGCAGCTGAATCAATCGAATGATTATGCACATGATTAAGTTTGACCAACGTTGGATATTCTTGGATTTTTTTCCTAAAAGATAACAAATTTTAAGACAAATATTAAGAAAGTTTGTTTTGTCTGCATGTTCTTAAACTTTAGCTTTTTATTTCTTACAGGAAGGTTGAGAACTTAGACTCATGATGGATTAAATAGAAAGTTATTTATAAGGTTTGCTTAATAAATAGTCACAAGAAAATCCGATTTTGGCAAACAAGGTAAAACTTACTCAAAACCACATTGTATTGTAATTTTCATGGTAGATTTACAATTTGTATGCTTAGGATGAGAATGCTGCATTGATTTAGCACGAGTATTGTGTTAACACCTATAGTTTACCTATAATTAAAAGTTGACAGAGATTGGTGGTAAAAATTCATTGAACAGATTATGGATGTTATCTTGTGCTAATTTAAACGCTTAAAAAAGGCCACTTAAGTATTTATTAAAATTAAATCATTTTTAAATTAAATATTATAAAATTTTATTAAATAAAAAAATAGAAAATATTACCTTAAAGGTTACATATTTTTTATGAGGATATGTTGTAACAATTCTCCATGTCAAGAGGGTTTTACGTTGAAAATCTTGAATCCATGTTTGTATATCTTCTTTATTTTTTATTGGTAATCGAAATTCTGAATAAAATTTCCCATTTTCCACAAGATCAAATTTCAAAACGAGGAATTCTGTATTTTCAGGTAATAAATCCTATAGTTCAATGTCAAAAGAGAATCCAACAAATGTTTAAAATGTATACAATTTTTTGTAACAACCAACAATCTCATCGTAATTCATTTTTATTTGCACCACTTTGTATCTTAGTTTTTAATAAATTATAAAAATGAAATACGTACCTTTAAAATAGCTTCTTGATTAAAGGCCATTTGTTCAGCAATTATATCGTAAGTCATACGAGCGCATCTAAATACAGACATGCACGCATACGATGCGAATCATGGATGAAGATGCGAGTATTCCAAGATTTAGAAGCTGGTAATTGCAATTGTGTGTAGCTGTAATTAATAAAGAATTCCTATAATTTTATCATAACGCATTTCCTATCCATCTTGAGATCTTAATAAAATTATAAGAATATAAGAGCCTTTTAAATAGTTACCTTGCAAATGCGGCGAGTCCTAAGAGCAGCCAGCCAGCGCAGCGTTTATCTGTCTGTTTGGGCGCGGATGGACTTTGCGCGCTCGCGCATGCGTGAAAAAGCTACATCCGGAAAAGCTGTTGCAAATTCTATATTAGCCGCCTGGCTTCCGGTGAAGGGAAAACCATACAATCATGCCAATAATTTTTATATGCTGATGCCTTTCTGGTGTCTTCGGAGGTTGCAAAGAGGGGAAAAACATCTTGAATCCCTCACAAATGGCCATAGCTACCAAAATCCTCGAGTTTTCAGTCGTCATGTTAACTCTGAAAAGCGTTTCTTTTCAGATGACTCGGAGCTATTACGTAAGTGCTCTGATCACGTGATCACATGACTCTGAGCCATGACTCCAAGTGAATAACTGAACGCACCCTAGGTGGTGTTGGCCTGGGCCTGTCTTTTTCGTCGTTATGTATTAATTTCATCAACCATTATTGACGCAACATATAAACACGGCCAGCCGATTGTTGAAGCAGACACCACGGGCTGATTGTTCACACATGCAAGGAAACAAGCATAAATCAAGTCTATTTCATATTTTCAATCCCCCTTTCCCCTCCTTAGGGGGTTGGTTTCCCCTATTCTTATTGTTTTTAAACCACCCCTGTATTACAGGAAACAAAACAAAAAAAAATTATTCAAATCGGTCAAGCCGTTTTTGAGTCTTAGCGAGACTAACGAACAGCAATTCATTTTTATATACAAGGTGTTTTTGAATTGAGTACGGATTTTTTTGGGAGATGATAGAAGAGGTCCTTTGAAGTATTTTTTGTCATATGAACATGGGGTCCCCGCAGCTCCGTTTAGTTGCAATACTGCATTGAACAATCAAATGATACAAGTGTGTGTTGGTAGGCCTAGATTGTTTTATTTTTAACAATTAAGCAATATACTGTATGATTTTTACAGTAATTGTTCGAAATGACCGCCATTTGCTTCATAGCACAATTCGCAACGCCTTATGATGAATTGATGTACGAGTGGAAACAGTTGATATGCACGGTCACTGATGTCACCTGCTGCCGCGACAACACGAGCCGCCAATCCCTCTTCGGTATCTACCTGTTTGGAGTACACCATTTAATTTATGCTTCCCCATAAATAAAAATCAATCGGTGTGAGATCTGGCGATCTCGGTGGCCAAGCAACTGGTCCGCCACGACCAATCCAACAAACAAGCACGTGAACCTTGAAATTTCTTTGCAAACAATTAATTTAAAAGTTATTACAGTATATTGCTTGTGTTAATTATTAAAAATAAAATAATCTAGGCCTACCAACGCACACACCGTCCCGGTGTCATTTGATTGTTCAATGCAGTATTGTAAGCAAACGGAGCTGCCGAGAACCCATGTTCATATGACAAAAATACTTCTAAGGACCTCTTCTATCATCTCCCAAAAAATCTGTACTCAATTCAAAAACACCCTGTATATAGATATACAAAACAAATTGTTAAACGGATCAATAAGATGTGGTATAGTGAAACCATGAGAGTTTATTAGAACTTTCAATTCTAGGTAATCACATGTAATATTTTATACAGCTTGGATCAATGAGAAATGAATGAATATAACGTAAAATTATTTATAGTGCAAATTGGAACAACGGTTTATTGTTTAGTGGAAAAATGTATGTTCTATTAGAACTATCACATGCTAGTTTATCACATGTAATATATCAACAGGTTGGAATGGTGTGTCATCAATGGATATCAAGTAAAATTATTCACAGTCTAAATTGGATCACCTGTTACGTGGTTTAGTGGAGCCATGATGGTCTATTGGAACATTCAAAGGTAGGCTGTGACATGTAATATATCAAACAGCTTGGAATTGTGTGTCTTAAATAGATATAACGTAAAATTATTTCCATTCCAAATTAGATTAAACGTGATCTAGAACTTATTTATAGCCTAATAGAACCATGATGTTCAATACGATCATTCAATGCTAGCCATACATGATATATATCAAGCAGCTGGAAATGGTGTGTTAAAATTAAATATAACGTAAAATCATTTATTGTCCAAATTAGATTAAAGGTACGTGGTTTAGTGAAACCATGATGGTTTATTGGTACTTTCAATGGTAGGCTATCGCATGTAATATTACATACTGCTTGTACTGATGTGCAATAAATGAATGTAACGTAAAAATATTGATATTTCAAATTGGTTCACAACTACGTAATCCACTGGAACCATGCTGGTCTATTGGAATTTTCAATGCTAGCCATAAAATGTAATATATCTAACAGCTGGAAATGATGTGTCATGAATGAAAATAACGTAAAAGTTTTTATAGTCCAAAGCAGATCAAAAATATGTCGTTTAATGGAATCAAAATGGTTTATTGGGACTTTCAATAAACGGTTATAGCACGTAATATATCAAACGACTTGGAGTATACAGTTATAATTGAATGCAATGGTAAATTAAAGATAATCCAAGATTTTTCAAAGACTAGAACCTTTATAGTATTTTGGAACATTCTTAGCTAGGATAAGGCATTCCATATATCAAACGGTTAGAAATTACATATCTTAAATCAATGTAACATGAATATAATGTTTGTTCAAATTGGTTCAAAATTACGTGATTTAGTAGAACCATGGTGGTCTAGTGGAACTTTCGGTAGTAGGCTATCACACGTAATATATCAAACAGCTTGCAGTAATGTGTCATGAATGAATATAACGTAAAATTATTGATAGTCCAAACTGTTTCAAAAGTACCTAGTCTATTCTAACAATGATGGTCTATTGGAACTTTCAATGGTATGTTATCGAAATTAATATTTCATCCAGCTTGGAATGATGTGCAATTTATATATATACAAGGTGTTTCAAAATTATGTACAATAAACTTAGTGATATATTCTTCAGGTCAAAAAAAAGACAAAAATGTTCTATAGCACTTTGTCTGGAAACGATTTGTTTGCGAGTAATCCAATATCATACCGTAGGGAAGCACGTTAGTTAGCGGACGATATTTTTGCAGTTCCAGCGTTTCGACCCAACACTAGGTTGAGTGGTTTGTTCCAATTAAACCTACTTTAGGGTTGTTCCATTAGTTGTGTACGGTTGTTGCCATTACTGTAATTTCATTACTGTACATCCACTAGGAATATCAATTTCAGAACGTTGCGTGCTTTGACATACGCATTACGATTTACGTAAAAAAAAGTCATGTACAGGTATTCTAGTGCCGCCACGATTGACTGGGCGAACGTATCTTTTGTTTCTGCAGAATGCATTGCCAGAATTACTGGAAGATGTTCCTCTTTTGATAAGATCTAACATGTGGTTCAAGCATGATGCCGCTCCAGCACATTTCAGCCATGTTGTGCGAACACACCTTAATGCTGCATACACGAATCGGTGGATAGGTCGAGGTGGACCGGTAGCCTGGCCTACAAGATCACCCGACCTTAATCCCTTGGACTTTTTTTCTGTGGGGTCATGTGAAAACGATTGTAAACAGCACAAAAGTTCCTAACATTATGGATCTGCGACAACGAATTGAAAATGCATGCCAAACCGTTTGTAATGCTGGCGACGAATTCTTCCATGACATCAGACGGTTGCTCATGCAACGAGCCGAAGTGTGCGTGCCAGCTGGTGGCGGGCACTTTGAACAATTCCTGTAATTTGGAGCCACGGGTTTAGTTGGCTGTATCGCGTAAATAAATCGCTTCCAGACAAAGTGCTATAGAACATTTTCGTCTTCTTTTGACCTAAAAAATATGTCACTAAATTTATTGTACATAATTTTGAAACACCCTGTATAAGAAGAAACTGACAGAATAATTGAGTGATGAACGCACAGCCCAAACCATAAGGTCTAGAAACTAGAAAATTTGTACAGAGGTTCTTTTCACTTGGACGGGATTTTTCGAAATTCAACTCCTAAAAGGGGAGAAAGTAGGGTTGAAATTTTGTAAACACATCAACTGGAGTTGCACTATATAATTAACACTTACACTATACTACAGACGTTACAAATTTACCGGTGTGGCAAGACGTAATTAACCATATTAACCTCTTTTAGGGACGGGGGTAACGAATTACTAACAACGAGCATAAATATGATTATGCAAGGACAAGACAAATAATTCAGTGTTTATCGCGGAGCCTAAGGAATCACACGGAGTCTCTTTTGAGCCCCCTAAAAACGTCCAGATGACTGGCGAATATGTGCGTCTTTGGCAAAAAAGAGAAAAACGAGTACTGATCATTAAAATTTGCAACAGAAAGATAAAAAGTTATCCGGGCATTGGAAACATCTGAACAAAGGAAGCTCCGCTAGAGCAGGAGGTATAATATCTTCTCCGTCAAGTGCAAGGGAAACTTTGAAAGATAGGTCTAAAGTATCCAGTGATGCTGGATAACATTGTAATCTCAGACAGAACAACTAGAGAATAAGTAAAGTCCCGGGAACAGTGTGCAATATAAAAAGGTTCATTAGGAATGATGGTTCCATCCTACCTCTGAGAATTATATAACAAAATTGAATTTGTAACAATATGTAGAATTCCTATTGTTTGGCTTTTTCTTAGAAATTAACATTTTCTTGCAAATATTTATAAATGATCATTAACTGGGGATAATGGAGAGTTAGCAGACTATTGAGAAAGACTGAAAGATGACAGAGGACGCAGTCCCTTCGTTCGAGCTACAGTTGACGACATAACCGATAACAAAGCATGCAGAAACTCAACTCTTCAAACTAACAACCATATAGTGTTATATCTTTTAATAATCTTTCGAAGGATTATAACAATAATTCATATCTATCGAAATGCCAGCGAAGAAATGAATGAGTATTGGGTAGAGATGACAAAAATTTATCCGGGCATCGGAAACATCTGAACAACTGCTTCGTCTATAGACGGAAATTGTAAAACTACTGAAAACAAATTTATTATTTAACTTCTTGAGGTTGTTCTGTTTAACCTAAAACTGTAATTATCTCGGGCAACGCCGTATGTCTCTGCTAGTGAATGAATATAACGTAAAATTATTGACAGTTCATATTGTATCAAAAGCACGTAGTCTACTGGGACAATGATGGTTAATTGGAACTTTCAATGCTAGGTTATGACATGTAATATATCAAACGAATATACAGTTATAATTGACTATAATGTCAAAATAAGGATTATCCAAGACTAGTACCTTGATCGTATTTTGGAACCTTCTTAGCTACATTAACGCATTCCATATATAAAGCGATTAGGAATTACATATCAAAAATATATATGACAAACATAATTATAGTGCAAATTGGTTCAAAAATATGTAGTTTAGTAAAACCATGATGGTCTATTGGAACTTTCACTGACAATCGACAATCGATTAGTGAAGTGTACATTTGTTAGGATGGGAAGAAAGCACCGCTTTCACAAAGCTCATCTAACCAGAATAAACTCCAAATCAAATACACTGAGGTAGTCAAAAAGCCTAACCAACCCAAGCGGTCTTCCATATTATACAAAAAAGAAAATAAGATTGACGATTGCCAGAAACAAAAAAAACAAACGAAATAAAAATACAAGGAGAAAGAAGATTATCACATCTTCCAGTAGTCTGGGAAAGAGACGTTGCTAATATCTTCAAAATTGATGTCAAGAACGTGCCTCAGTTTACGATACTTCGTATGCCAGTTCATATTCATTGAGTTCTTCAGAATCCCTTTCACAAGCTTATTGTCGTGAATCATCTTCTGTATCATACTCAAAAGGAGATCCTATATAAACCTTCCGATATGGGCCATGTTTAAATACATGTGGATGGATTGGTTTTTCACCGTCCTTCTGTCCAGCTGAGCAATGGTCCTCAGGGTAACATTCTAGAATGACTATATTCACTCCATCTGGTCTTACAGATAGTCGCCCACGCAGGCATGCCATAGAGGAGTATGGTCCGAATAATCGATTTGTACAGAAGTAGCTTGTTGTCAATGCTGAGGACGCTGTTGCGACCCATGAGAGCTATGATACTGAACAACGTCGCTTGCAAAATGAAGCTGCTTTATTAAAAGCCTCTGACAATAATGGTAACCAAATTATGATAATTTGACAATTCAGATAAAATTTAATTGTTTTTTAGTATAAAAAATAACGAATAAAAACTAGAGTTAATTCTCCAAACATCAGCCCTCTTCGCTTTGTTCAGAGCATAGGACATATGCTGGTTCCATGACAGTCTTGAGTCAGTGATAACTCCCAGATACTAGTTGTCCACCCAGTCCAGTTTCTTATTGAACAGAACAAGAGAATCTAGGGGATGCTTGAGCTTCCTATTGAGGTACAAAGCCTTGCACTTTCCGACGTTAAGGTTCAACTTCCAGCAGTTAAACCAGTCTTTGAACTGCTTCAACGCGCACTGCAGCCGAGAGATAACGTGAGCCGGCTGGTGTGCCCATGTCATAATGGCAGTTTAATCCACGTAAAAGTACAGATTACAATTATCGGGTTTCGGGAAATCATGTACAAAGTAATTAAATAGCACAGGCCCGAGAACAGAGCCCTGAGGGACACCGGCCTTTACAACACGGGGTGTGGAAAGATTTTCTCAAACTTTGGCTTGATAGGATCTGCCGTCAAGAAAAGATTTCACCATCAAAATCAAATCGGCAGGGAACCCTGGAGAAATGCCACCCTACAGTACCTGGAGAGGTTCAGGGGGGGTGCTCAGGTCTTTAACGAACCTCCATATCTGCAACGGACAAGAATGCGCAGCACGAAAGCCAAACTGCTCTTCCCGAAAAAGGTCATTTGCTAGACGGCAGTCTTGGAATCTAAAGAGAATCGTTTTCTCCAACACTTTAGACATCGTGGGTAGCAAACTAATAGGTCGGTAGCTTGCGGGAATTGCAGAATTTTGCCCCTGCTTGGGGATACTCAACACAATAGATTTCTTCCAAGCAACAGGGAAGTAAGAAAATTTCCAGCAGTCGCTAATGATATTGGTGAGAAAGTCAATAAGTTCATTTGGAGATTCATAAGGGCGTTATTACTCACCTTGTCTTTTCCTGGAGCCTTCTTTATATTTAGTTTACTTATGATGTTGGCGATCTCTCCAGCATCGATGTTGTACTTCGTTAAATGCTGCGGGTCTTCATCAAAGTTGACAGTACCTTCTTCCACACGCTGATACATGAATTGGCTCTCGGGGTTATCGTTGGTAGGAGTAACAAACTGCATTTTCTGTGAATCTGTAATGACTTGGGCTTGTCCTGATCAGTTTGCACATAGTCACCTTGTAGAATACGTAGTGAAGGAAGCGTATCATTCTTCCTCTTCTGTAAAGCTCTGACCATACTCCAAATGGAATTGTCGCGAGTCGACAAGCTTTTTTGTTTTTCATTCCATCTAGCATCGCGAAGCTCTTTTATATCCTCTTGGACTCTTCGCACTAACCCGTTATACTTGGTTCTCAGCCAAGGTTCACGATAGCGTTTCCATAGTCTACGGGTCCTGTTCCTTTCAGAAATTAGGCGTTGGATTCCAGGAGTGAGTTGGATTCGATTAGGAGGTTTATTCTCTGATGGATACTTACTAGCTTCTATGGCACTGTTAATACATCTGGTGATGTCTTCACCACGTTGATTGATATCATCTATACAGTAAGCAACGTCGGGATGGCAGCCATATTCTTTAAGAATATCTTTGTAGAGCTTCCAGTCTTGATGATGTATCAGTTCCTCTCGGAAATTTATGTCGACATTGTCAAAGTTCAACGCCACAAGTTTCTGGTCAGAAGAAAGGTCATCAATCGTGAAGATATTGTACGGTTTGAAGAAACTCTTCAAGAGCGAGATGTTCAAAACCTCATTACTAGGGAAGTGGTCGCAGTAGCAGGTATCCTCCACAGGTCCAGCAGCGATGATATCATCTCTACCTTGTACCTATAGAGAATCTTCCCGTTGTAATTCTGCGTTCTGGAGTTCCAGCTTGGGTGTTTGGCATTTAGGTCACCAGCTAGGACGACTAGAGTGTCACCACTGAAGAGTTCATCAAGCTCACTAATGTCAAGATAATGTTTAGGTGAATTGTAGAGCACCACGAACTTCACTTCACCACAGGAGACGTCATTGATAATGATGGCGGCCGATTCCGTACCTGCATAAGACTTGGAGACTAATTCTTGGTGTTGAATTCCCTTCTTAATGATGATCGCAGCACCCCCAGAAGCACATCTTGCAGCATTTGAAGCCATTCGATCCTTACGGTACACACAATAGCCAGGTGGCTTGAAGTCTTGGCTTGGTTTAGATGAGTTTCACACAGGAAAGCAACGTCGATTTCTGGCTTTAACAGAAAATTGTGAAACTCGATGCGCTTTCGGGGAATGCCCCTTGCGTTCCATATCACGCACCGAAGTTCACCTTTATTGATTACAGTATAACGTTGTGCAGCCATACTAAAATTAGTTGGTCGTAAGGAGTCCACTCAACTGTGGGTAACTTTTGCATAGATTAGAAAACAGATGAAAGATACGTCCTAATTGCTTATACATACCCGGTAGGTCGTTGTTGTTGAGGCCTTTATCTTCCGGCGTAAACACAGCGGCAGCATAGGATTTGCCTGCTGTCACTTTAGAATTAGACATACTTTGAACCGGGGGGTATTTTGGACATTTCGTGTAGCTTGATGTGTGCTGTCCATCACATCTGATGCACTTTGGGGGGTCTTGTCCTTTGATCTTTGGGCAATCTCTTGACTGGTGCCCCTCAGCACATTTATTACAACGAGGATCTTCCGTGCAGCCCATGGATACGTGTCCGAAGCGCAGGCAGTTGTAACACTGTAGTGGCTTCTTGTTTCCTCGAAAGGCCTCCACTGTTACTGCAAGCGGCCAAATACGTGTTATGTTTTTCAAGGACTGGTTGTGTTCAAAGCTCGGGAGCAGAACCAAAACCATCGGCATATCAATGGATCCTTTGGCTTTCCTCAAGCGAATTAATTTTTCCGGGAAGTAGTTGGCTCTTTTTAGGTGATCTTGGAAGTCATCGTTGTCATACGTAATATCCACATTACGTAGCAGATATTTCAAGACCTTCTCCGACTTCAGTTGATGATGCTGAATTTTTAAAATATTATCAGACTTAATTCTAGAGACTAACCTGTTGTGCGTTTCTTCGTCTTCACATTTAACTTTGACGGTTTCAGCTCTGCCCGTATGAACCGTGATCTTTTCCACTGGAACATGCTTCTCGAGCTCAGTTAAAATCGTCTTATAACGGGACGCCATTAGTCCGCACGATAATCGGCGGTACATACCTCTTCGTGGTTCTATGGTCTTCATTAGCCGAGCGACCTTGTCCATTCTTCAGATTCCTCATTCTAGACGCGCTGACGACTTCTTCGTTTACTCTGGTCTTTAGGTAACGTCTTTACGAACGTCTTTAGGTTATCGATCCTCGTGCCTTTTCTGAATTTTTTATTAGTGACACCAATCCAGGGACTGTCATCCACTTCTTCATCAGTTCCGTCAGAGTGACTTCTCTTACAGCCACCGTTTTTCGAACAATCATTATTTTCTATTAAATCCATAGACTACATACTATTAGAAGAGGAAATAGTTTTTAAGACATTACCTACCTTGCTGTTATCAACTGGATTATCTTCCGTGGAATTACTTGCCTTCGGAGTCCCGGAGTATTTCCCAAAGGCTTCCTTAAGTTCGCTTATCTTGTCAATAACATCTCTACGAGAATTCTTAATTTCCTTAAATACCTTCGAACTTCTCCTCAAAACATTTGTGTAGGGATTCGATTTTTCCCTCCAGTGCACTATACTTAGCGTTTATTTCATCCCGGAGAGCTTCTAACATTTCGTTGAACACTAGGTCAAATGCAGCAAACCTAGCATCCAAGCAGGCATCCCGGTAGGCCTTTTGGCAGAACACAGTTTTACCATCCGCCACTAGCAAATGCTCTTTAGCCGACTTCAACTTGGTTAATTTGGACGAAGCCATCATATACTCTACTGTTTATAAAAATCGCAACATGCTGATGGAGTAGCCCAATCTGCATTAAATTTGGAGCATTTGCATATCATGGGTCAGAAAAGAAACCATTAGATTTTCAGGTCAATACAATGCGTTTTATTGTCACATTAGTATCGGGTGAAACCACCGTGGGATGCAATTACAGCCTCTAAACGTCGTGGCATTGAGTCAAACAAGCTCTGAATAAGGGCCTGGGGAATGTCCTGCCATGCTCTGTCTACATGGGTATAGAGTTCATCCACAGTTGCTGCTGCAGGAGTCTGACGAGCCATGGTTTTGAGTCAAAGGAATCCGCAACAATGGTACTCGTGCCATCAATCCTCTGGAAATCAAACGGCGTCGTACAGTGCTAGCAGACATTGTCCTGCCTGCTGTAGCACCCCACTGTTGTGCTAACACTGTGGAAGTGGCTGTACGATCTGCTACACACATGCGATAGAGGTGTCTGTCATCTCGCGGTGTCGTCGTGCTGGGTCTTCCTGAGCCTGGTCTTCGGTGTGCCCTGTTCTCTTCGCTCCACAGCCTCCATGCACGCATAATTGTCGTTGCATTACGTCCTACACGAGCAGCAATGTCACGATACGACCATCCCGCTTCACGCAGACCAATTATGCGTCCTCTTTCAAAGTCTGTCAGCTGTTGATATGGTCGTCATCGAGGTATGGTGTTCTTTCAAGCAATTACTCTGAAAATCTAATCATTTATACTCTGACCCATTGTATGCAAATATTGCAAATTTCATATGGATTAGACCATTCCATCAGGGTGTTGCGATTTTTATAAACAGTAGTATATAAATGTATAGAACCAGGGGGGGGGGGAGTAACCTCGCAGCTAGGTGTGTGCTAAAGAAGCCGTCCTAAGAAGGACGCACCTAGCTCTAAGAAAAATGAACAAGTCAGGTTTGCGAGAAAATTAATTCTACGCCAGGGACCCACTCGTGAATGATTACAATAATAATAGATGATATGAGAAAATTTCCTTAGTTAGGTTTGCGAAGAAATTAATCCCAACGCCAGGGAGAACTTTCAGTACTAGACTATGGCCTTTAATATATCAAGCAGATTGAAATTGTGTCCTGATTGGATATAACGTAAAATTATTTACAGTCCAAATTAGAGCAATTGGAACGTGGTTTAATGGAATCATGATGGTCGATTGGAACGTTCAGTGGCAGGCTATCGTATGTAATAATATATAAAACAGCTTGGAATGACGAGTAATGAATGAATATAACGTAAAATTTAAATTTAAATGAGTTTAGTCTCCTTATAATGGGGACAATCTTGAAGAAACTTGTGAGATGAAAGAAAACTCAAAGGATGCAGTCTATTGAAGATGTTGTTGATAGTAGAAATAAAACCAGTCTATTGAGGATGTAGATGAAGTTCTTGTGCAGATAATGTTGATAGGGGAAAACGATAATTCTGAAGTACAGATGAAATTTTGAAGGGGGTGATCCAATTATTTGGGATAAATTTCATATAAAAACGTTTTCGAGAATTTTTCTCATCATCAGTTGATTAAATATTTTTGAATGTTGAAAAAAGTTGAAATAAGAATTTAACAATTGATATAAAGGTGATGAAGCTAAGTTGATTGTAATTTTTGGTTATGATTGTTGGCTATTGTATATTAGGGTGATTGTTGTTAAAAAGTAGTGTCCATTTATTGTTTATCTCTATTGATGGTTTGGCTAAATTTTTGTTATTTGTAATGATATTTATTGTTTCTTTAATTAATCTTTTTTTATAATTTTCTTCTTTTCCAATTACTTTTGTGTTATTCCAATCTGGTGAGTGGTTTTCTTTGATACAATGATTTACTAAATGATTGTTTTTGTCTTTGTGGCGAAGTGCTCTTTCATGTTCTTTTAATCTTATTTCTAATTGTCGTTTAGTTTGACCTGTGTAGATATGTTCACAATTTTTACATGGTATTTGATAAATTATATTTCTAGTGTTCCATTTTTCTTTATTATTTTGACATATTTCTTTGAAATTGATATTTGTGCTATTATTTTGACTGATTGTTGTTTTTAGGTTGGTGGTGGTTATTAATGTTTTAGTAATGTTATTTGTTATTTTTGGTATGATTTTTATGTTTGGTATTTGTTAATAAATACAACTGAAAAATAAAATAATAATTAACAAATAACAAAATAATTAATAAATATATAAGTAAAATCAAAATAAAACTAAAAAATCAAATAAAGAGCTATAAGTAAAATCAAAAATAGCTCTTTATTTGATTTTTTAGTTTTATTTTTATTTTTATTTATTTTTTTTTGATTTTTTAGTTTTATTTTGATTTTACTTATATATTTATTAATTATTTTGTTATTTGTTAATTATTATTTCATTTTTCAGTTGTATTTATTAACTATTTATTGCATTCCAGGGTTTTTGTGTCTCGTCCTTTTCTCTTATAAATATCCGGTCTTTGGTATTTGTTCTAATATTTTTCTCTGTTTGTGGAAAATTTTATTATTGTATTGTATTGAATATCTTTTTTGTTGTTCTTGTAGAATTGGTATAGTTTTGTTGTATTGTTTTTAAACGCATCGATTAAAATTTTGTCTATTAAAGTTATTGGATATTTGTTTTTTAATAGGTTCAGTTTAAGTTTTTTTAAATTTGTAGGAATATATTTCGGGGATGTAAGATTTTTTATTCTTTGTAAATATTGTTTAATAGTGTTAATTTTTTGGTATGTGGGTTGTTGTGATAAGTAATGTGGTATGTTGTTACCTTTTGTTGGTTTTTCATATATTTCAAAATCTAGATTATATTCATTTTTTATAATGTTTATATCTAAAAATGTGATACGGTTGTTGGTCATGTTGTTGTGTGTAAATTTTAAAGGATATCGTTCTTCTAATAGGTGTATTAATATTTCTATTGGTTTGTTCGTTATGACTAGAATGTCATCTACATATCTAATCCATATTTTTATGTGTTGTTTGTGTTGTGATTTGTTTAGTAAATTGTGCTCCATGTTATTTAAATAGATGTTGGAAATAATTGGTGATAATGGGCTACCCTTGGGTAAGCCGTGAATTTGTGAATAAATTTTTTCATTAAATTTTAATTGATTGTTGGTGAAACATATTATGGATTGTATGATGTTTAGTACTTCGTGTAAGGTAATTTTGTTTTTATGATGTCGAGAGTTGGTATGATTGGGATGTTATCATGCATAACTGTTATATCTATAGTATAAATTTTGTCTTTATTTTCTAATTTTAGTTTTTCTAATGTTTGTTTGGCTAGTGTTGAGTTTTTTATTGTGTAATTAAAATCAAAGAATTTTTTAAATAATTATCTAGAAATCAATTGATGATGAGAAAAATTCTCGAAAACGTTTTTAAGTGAAATTTATCCCAAATATTTGGATCACCCCCTTCAAAATTTCATCTGTACTTCAAGATTATCGTTTTCCCCTATCAACATTATCTGCACAAGAATTTCATCTACATCCTCAATAGACTGGTTTTATTTCTACTATCAACAACATCTTCAATAGACTACATCCTTTGAGTTTTTTCATCTCACAAGTTTCTTCAAGATTGGTGACTTTATTTATATATTTTTTAATTTTTGTTTTTATTAATTCACGATTTTCCCCATTATAAGGAGACTAAACTCATTTAAATTTAAATTAATCATTTAAACTCCTTAGATCAATAATTCATAATAACGTAAAATTATTTACAGTGCAAATTGTTTCAAAAGTACATGTTTTAGTGGAACTGTGGTGGCATATTGGAACTTTCAATGCTAGGCTATCATACCTAATATATCAAACTGCTTGGTTGAGTGTGTTATGAATGTATTTAAATTTAAATTATTTACAGACCAAATTGGAGCAATTGGTACGTGGTTTAGTGGAACCACGATGGTCGATTGGAACTTTCAGTGGTAAGCTATCGTATGTAATATATAAAACATCTTGGAATGATGAGTCATGAATGAACATATCGAAAACTTATTTACAGTACAAATTGTTTAAAAAGTACATGTTTTAGTGGAACTATGGTGGCATACTGGAACTTTCAAAGCTAGGCTATCATACGTAATATATAAATATCCTTGGAATGGTGTGTTATAAATGGATTTACGTTAAATTATTTACAGTCCAAATTGGATCAAAAGTTCGTGGTTTATTTGAACCATGATGGTTTATTGGAACTTTCAATGTTAAGCTATGACATGTAACATATTATACGGCTTGGAATGATATACCATGAATAAATATAACGTCCAATTATTGATTATTTAAATATATTCATATGTACGTGGTTTTAGTGGAACCATGATAGCCTATTGGAATTTTCATTGCTAGACTATGGCCTGTAATATATCATACAGCTTTGAATGATGTGTCATGAACGAATATAAAGTCTGTAACACTTCTATGGACCTAAACTACTTTTACACAAATTTTGTTTAATATTTTATGCATTTTTACGAAACATTATTTACAACAATATATAAAAGAAGATTACTTAAATATTAACTTTCACACCAATACACTTTGTTGTTGTTTAGAAAAAAAATAATTTCACTTTCAGTACTGTTCCAGTTCTATGGAATCACTCTTAAAATTCATCAACGATAGCAAAATAAAAGTGGTTGTTACTTTATATAACCTCCTTCTTTTGAAACTAAATCAAACAAACGCTGTGGCATTGATTTTATTAAAGATTGCATTTCTGGATTTGTAATTTCATCCCACGCATCTAGGATAGCCAATTTGAGTTCTCCAACAGAGTTAAATTGACGATTTTGTTTGTACACCCGACGTGCTAGTTCAGCCCAAAGTTTCTCCATCGGGTTCATATCAGGACTCATCGCTGGCCAATCCATGACATCAATTTTCTGATCTTGAAACCACTTCTTAGTTGCTTTAGAATCGTGACACGACGCAGTCTTGCTGAAAAATCCATGAGCTGCCACATATTAATGAACCGAATGGGATCATGTTGCTGTACAGCAGTTCTTGGTACTTCTGCGAGTTGAGCCGTCCATCGATGAATGCAATATCCGTCTTTCCTCCGGCCCAAAATGCAGCCCAGATCATAACGGATCCACCGCCAAAGTTTCTGCTGAATTTCACCTTCTTTTCCTTCCGCAGATCATGCGAATAATAGGCATTTCCATCGGGACCATCAAGGTTAAACTTATTTTCATCTAAAAACAAGACATGGTTCCAATGATGGTCCCAAGTCATCACATTTCAAACCCACTTTAGTCTTCCTCTTTTAGAGGCTTCAGTAAGTTTCGGTCGTTTGGCTAGTTTCATAGCCTGTGCATTAGGATGGTTCTTCAAACTTCTCCACACTTTAATGAGACACCTTCTTACCTAAGCTTGCTTGAATCTGTTTTACTGAAGGTTCTTCATTGGTGGCAAGATAAAAGATCGCTGAGAATCACGTTCACTCAACACTGGTTTTCGAGATTTTCTTTTAATTTTGTTATAATCATTTCCTTTTTTTTTAGCACATTATATATGGCTTTTTGTGATCGTCCAGTTAACTTAGCAATGACCCTCTGAGGCTTTGTTTGCCCGTGATCAAAATTTTTTTTTCCGTTTTTCCTCTTCTGACAATGTGTTTTACCACCTGGCATCTTAAAAAAGGTAAAATACAGAACACATATACTTTTGACGCATTCAGTAAGCAGTGTGCATTATATGCGAAAGTTTTCATTTCATTGGTTAATTTAATTTATGCAAATTTTGGGTGATTCCATAGAAGTGGAACAGTACTAAATATGAAAAAAAAAATTTTCCGGGAAACAACTACGCGAATCGCCGCAAAAATTTATATGGATATTACACGGTTTTATTTTTTATCGTACAAAATATTTCCTACAAATATGTAAAAAATAAAATGAAATACTTGAGTGTTAAAAAATTTGTCTGATTCCATAGGAGTGTTAGAGACTTTATTGTCAAATTATTGATGGACGAAAGTGATTAAGGTACGTGGATTAGTGGAACCATGATGGTCAATTGAAATTTTCCATGCTAGGCTATAGCATGGAATATGTTAAACGATTTTTAATAACGTATCCTATATACCGGATGGGCAAGAAATACGTGAGGTGTTCAGAGCTCGCTAGCGGGAATTCTATTAGGCCTAATGCAGTACATTTTGGTGTATATACTTAGTGGAAAATGCACTTTGGATTTCTGCAAAAAAAATAAAAAGTACCAAAAGTCGCAATAAGGGGCGCTAACTTCAAGAAAACAATGAATACATTTGCATAAGCGCGTTCCGTGTTGAGCAATCATGACAATAAAAAGCAAGGCTGAGGATTTCCCATCATTCACGAACGAATGGCCTGACGATGACGCTTACTCTGCCTGACCGGGCGTTATTAGTCAAGTTGTTTTATCAGAAGAGCGACAATGCAAGTGCTGCCCTTCGTGAATTCCGGCGATTGAAAACGTTACGAAGAGGACCGATGAGCATAACTAACTTAGGGAAAATGATTTTACGATTTGAATCTACCGGAACTCTAGGAGTGCAACCAGGCCAGGGACACAAACGAATCAGGCAGCAACACATTGAAGAAGTTGCAACTGCTGTTGTGGAACAAGAGATGACTACTGTACAGGGTACCAGCAGTGCACACGCAATAGCACGCCAAACAGATATCCCATATTCAACGGTGAGGAAAATATTGCATAAGATAGTGACATTTTATCCCCATAAACTCACACCTGTTCAACAATTGCTTTCTGGAGATGAACGTACCCGAACTGACTTTTCGTTGAGATTTTTAGCACGTATGGAAGTGGATGATACATGGCCATGGCAAATTTTCTGGAGTGATGAGGCACATTTTTATTTGAATGGTGATATCAATACCCACAACTGCCGTATTTGGGCTGCATCAAATCCACAAGTGTGTCTGCCAAATCCTATGCATTCACCGAAACTAAAATAATGGTGCGACTTTCCTGCTTTCATCATCGGCCCGTACTTTTTTGAAGAAATCCGTCCCCGTGGACCGGTGACTTGTTCCGTCAATTCTGCCAGGTATGCCGATATGCTTGAGAATTTTGTGATACCACGATTGCAGGAAAAGGGATGTCTGGATTCTACCATTTTTATGCAGGATGGTGCGCCACCGCACATCGGACGTCAGGTGCAGCAGATCTTGCGAGAACGTTTTTCCCATGGTATGGCCACCCAGGTCACCTGATCTCAACCCTTGTGATTTTTTTGTTATGGGGATATTTGAAAATCCTTGTGTATGAAGCATATGTTCCTGACCTCTGAACCTTAAAGGATCAAATAACGATACATATCACACTAATTAATGCAGATATGCTGCGAGCTGCCGTAGAATATGCCGTGTACCTCATGCAGCTATTGGAACAGCACACTGGTGGTCATATTGAAACACATTTGTAATTAAAAAATAAAACATTGTTTATTGTTGTTATTAAAGTTGGTTTGTACAGTATTCGTTCATTTGACAATTAGGTATTCATTGTTTTCTTGAAATAAGCGCCCCTTATGGCGACTTTTAGTACTATTTTTTTTTGGCAGAAATCGAAACTGCATGTTCCACTAAGTATATACACCAAAATGTACTGCATTTGGCCTAATAGAATTCCCTCTAGCAAGCTCTGAACACCCCACGTTATTTCTTGCCCACCTGGTAAATGTTATGTAAAATATTGAGAGACCACATCGGATGAATAGTACGTGGTTTAGTGAAACCATGATGGTTTATTGGGACTTTCAATGGTAGGCTATCGCATCTAATATTTAATACTGCTTGGAATGATGTGCAATAAATCAATATAACGTAAAATTATTGACATTTCAAGATGGATCACAACTACGTAATCTACAGGAACCATGATGGTCTTTTGGAATTTTCAATGCTAGCCATTGTATGTAATATATCTAACAGCTGGGAATGATGTGTCATGAATGAATGTAACGTAAAATTTTTATAGTCCAAATTAGATGAAAAATACGTCGTTTATCGGAATCAAAATAGTTTATTGGGACTTTCAATAAACGGATATAGCACGTAATATATCAAACGACTAGGATTATACAGTTATAATTGAATGCAATGGTAAATTAAAGATAATCCAAGATTTTTCAAAGACTACAACCTTGATAGTATTTTGAAACTTTCTTAGCTAGGATAAAGCATTCCATATATCAAACGGTGAAATGAATGAATATAACGTAAAATTATTTATAGTCCAAATTAGATCAAACGTGATCTAGAATTTATTTATAGCCTAATAGAACCATGATGTTCTCTAGGAACTTTCAATGCTGGCCATACATGTAATATATCAAGCAGCTGGAAATGATGTGTCAACATTAAATATAACGTAAAATCATTTATTGTCCAAATTAGATCAAAGGTACGTGGTTTAGTGAAACCATGATGGTCTATTGGAAATTTCAATAGTATGTTATAGCAAGTAATATTTCATACAGCTTGGAATGATGTGCAATCTATATATATAAAGGAAGAAACTGACTGAGTGATTGCGTGATCAACGCACAGCCTAAACCATAAGGCCTAGAAAACTTGAAATTTTGTACAGAGGTTCTTTTCCAAATAAAAGTGAGCACTAAGACGGGGTTTTTTGAAATTCAACCCCTAAGGAGGCGAAAGGGGGGGATGAATTTTTATTAACTGGTGTGGTACTACAGACGTAACACATTTACTCTTGTGGCACTACGTAATTAACCTTATTTTCCTCTTTTAGGGAGGGGGGTAACAAATTATTAATAACGAGCACAAATATGATTATGCAATGAGAGGACAGATAAGTCAGTGTTTATCGAGGAGCCTAAGGAATCACACAGGGTCTCCCTTGAGCTCTTCTAAAAACGTCCAGAAGACTGGCGAAAATGTGTGTCTTTGGCAAAAAAAAGGGAAAAATGAGTATTGATCACTGAAATTTGCAACACTAAGTAAAAAGGTATCCGGGCATTGGAAACATCTGAACAAAGGAAGCTCCGCTAGAGCAGGAGGGTATAATAGCTTCTACTTCAAGGGCAAGGGAAACTTTGAAAGATAGGTCTAAAGTATCCAGTGATGCTCCCTGGGGGTGAAGATGGATAACATTGTAATCTCTGACAGAACAACAAGAGAATAAGTAAAGTCCCGGGAAAAGTGTGCAATATAAGTAAGTTCTAATTTCATAACGTCCATTTTACAATACAATTGGTTTATTATTCCTTAGTCATATAATCGATTTTCATCCTTTCGGACATCATCAGTATTTTTCAGTTGAGATGTTTAAATGTCTTACAATGGTATTCTTTTTTAAATTTTGAACAATGTTTCTTCTATTCATTGTTTTTTGGTTATATTGTTGTCATTATAATATATATATATATTACATGCAATAGCCTATCATTGAAAGTCCAAATAAACCATCATGGTTTCAGTAAACCACGTATTTTTGATCTAATTTGGAAAATAAATGATTTTACGTTATATTTAATTTTGACACATCATTTCCAGCTGCTT
>JAHWFO010025942.1:9520-35234 GCA_023313115.1 Rhysida immarginata
GAACAAAAAGAAAAAGACCGAAAATAAAATGAAAAAATACAACCTGAGTCTGTAAGCGCTTTTCGAAAGCTTTGCTTTCATCATTCAGCAGCCAAGGAGCCCCTCGAGAGAACTTGAGAGAACTGACTTGGAATAGAACATGCTGAGTATTTATAACGAACTGAAGCAAATCAAGACAAAAAGATCCAACTGAAAATTATTGATTGGGTAAGTGCGTCGCCCATTTGATCAATGGTGAATCGCTAATAGGGCCCCTATCTAAGTTGAGTAACAATTTTTTATCTGTTTTTTGAATGGCTAAGCTTTCGAAGGCGTCCAGAAGGTGTTTCTTGTTTATTGACTCAATAAGTTTTACATTGTTTAATAAGAATTCATGCCCGGTATCTAGAGAGTGTTTGGCTATGGATGACTGGTTCCCTCTACCATATCTTGTGTGTCTCATGTGTTCTTCGAATCTTATTTCAATATTACGGAAAGTCTGTCCTCTGTAAATCATGGGGCATTGGGAACATCTGGCTTCGTATATTCCTGATTTCTGTAGTGGTGGAATCTGGTCCTTTGGGTTAGGTAATAAATGCCTGGTCTGGTTGGGATTGTTAAAAGATAACGAAATATTAAAAGATATTTTAATATTCATCTTTAATAATCATCTTTTAATATTTTATTTTCGGTCTTTTTCTTTTTATGTTTGTTCAGTTCCTGTTTCGTTGTGGAAAAAGAGTTTTATTTCATTCTTAAGTTAATCATCTGCATTATCCACATAAGATTTTTAGACAATTTAGCCAAAATAGTTTAGGAAATGCTGTTCTATGTGATGAAAATTCTGCCTTATAAGCAATCATCTCTCTTGCCACCTAGGCTTTTTTCTAATCATTATAAATGTAATCATTCTTTCACAGAAATGATAATTTCCATATAAATTATGGAATGTATTTTAAATTCGATGAAAGTAAATTTGACCAGTCTCAGATATAAAAACTCAAGATGACTTCTTGTGGATCTAAACGTTGGAGACTTTTTCTAGAGGGATTCTGCACAGAGGTTGATCTTCGATGACCAACATTACTTACTCATTACTTAGAGGTATTCCATCTGTACATTACTAATTTATATGGAAATTATCATTTCATTAGTTTAGAATAATTCTATTTTACATTTTCAATTTAAATATCCTTTCATAGATTTGGCCTGTCTATAATAGATATAATAATATGAGGAATCTGTTGATATTCTCATCGAAATTTGTAATCCTATAGAAATAAGTGCAGGGGTTACTAAAGATAAACCTCCTTTTATCAGAATTTTGGATGATACAGAGAAAACTCGATGATTGTTTTTTATTGGAGATAGTAAATCGTATTGAAATTGTTGAATTAAGATATCTACATGAATGATTGTTATTTTGGCAGGTTTACCAGAACAGAAATGGCTCAAGCCAAGGACATGAAGAATGCGAATATCAACTGGGACTTCTATCAAATAAGAATCAAGGTCTTCAAAGATAAACACATTCAAGTATCCATTCACAAAATCACTGCAGGAAAAGTTCACTATACTCGTTCATTAACAGCAGCAGCCTTAGTCAAATGGCCTATTGGCATGTCACTAAATGTTCTTGGGTATGACTTTGTGTATCAGAAAAGATAGAATTCTGTAATAATTTTTAGATGCATAATTCTTTTCTCTATTTTATCAAATGATTTTTTAAAAATTAATAAAATAAAATATAATTGGGGTTTTTTTGGGGGGTGGGGGTTGCTGTTTCTTTAAGGGCAGTTCTTTAGAGTATGCACACTACCTAATTAGAGATTCTTAAACTTCAACAACAGAAAGATTTTTTTAATGTTTAAAATTGTTTTTTTGCATTATCTGGATATACTTGTATAATCAAAAAAGATAATCTATAATTGTTAAAGAATAACCAAAATATGTATTTGGAATTAACTAAGAGGAATATAAAGCAAATTAAATTTATTATGAACCCCAGATCGACTGTTGATTTTACTTGGCATTTTCTATCATTTTCTTTTCTCATTTTAGATAAAATTTCATCTTGAAGACAATTAAGCGAGACAAATCTATGTGCTTTGAGCTCCACAAATGGAAAGTTCTCTTCTTTCCCAGTAAGAACATCACATACCAACAGTTGCATTTTTTTGTGCTGAGTGCGTTAAGCTACTCTAGCCTCTTGTATGTTTTATGTACATCATTTTTATACCCATTAAATGCTTCTTACGTTAACTTTATTCCTTTGTTGGTTGTTCTTGCTTGAAAGCAATGGAGTAAAAATATTCTAAGTCCAAAAATGCCCTTTGACCTTTAGCAGGGCTGTGGAAAAAATAGTCTAAGATGGCCTTTGACCCCTAGCAGGGGTGTGAAAAAATATTCTAAGTCCAAAAATGACCCTTGAACTATGAACTTTGACCCCTGGAAAATAACCTATCTCGAAAAGCACACTACTCGACTTTTTCAAAGCAATCGTCTCTGCTTATTGTCTTAGAAAAACTAAGTTTTTAAAATTAATTTTGCCAAGTAAATCACTTTCGTCTGGGGGCAAACTTTAACTTTCGACGATCTCTCTCAGTAATTTTATTGGGGGAGATCACTCCGCGACTCGCCAACATCTTCCAGTTTACGGTAGGCTCTGAAAAATCGATTTTGGACTTAAGGCAGTTTTTTAAGTGGATTTTGGCCCATTTTTAGTGTTTTTTTGTTAAAAATTGTCAAAAAATTGGTTAAAAAAGTGAAAATTTTGTATATAATTTTATATTTTAAGAGAAATTTTTCAGAAAAAATAAAGATAAATAATACAAATGAAATTATTGAGTTAATTATTTTTATTTTATTAACAAACAAGAAAAAATAAAGTTTTTAAAAAAAATACAAAAAAAAATAAAGTCCCAACTTAATGTGCTACAAGCAGCACACTAAGTCAGGACTTCTAACAGTCAATACAAATGAATCAAAAATTCACAATAAAAATTACAAAGTAAAGCAGAACTGGGAATAGTCTTACAAAAGATCTTGATTAACAATCAAAATAGATGAATCAAATATTCACAATTGGATTGTGGAAAAGTATAACAAGTGAAAATTCTTACAAAGCATCCTCCATAATTTAACACAATTTAGTCGGCTCACAAAGTCTCTGCAGGAAAAGTTCTTGAAAATCACTAAAGTTCACTATACTCGTCCATTAACAGCAACAGGCACAGTCGAAGTATCCCTTCCGTTGAAACCTGACTCCTCGATCAGCTTCACTGTCCACAGCACAAGAATCCATATCGAAAACTGGAAATCCTATGAAAGCAGGGCAATGGCGTCCCTTATCTGCATCAATTCAATTCTAAACCCATGGAGGCAATAAGCAATTCACTAGTATCCGACGCTGTTACAAGCCACAACCAATAAGCAATTAATTATGGGGGGAAATACTCCATCTGAAAAGAAAAAGAAAACACTGACAATAAAAGTTAATCAAAAGTGTCGGAAAAATTTAATTTACCTATTCCATGCAAGCAGATAGTAACCTCGCATGTTATCCAAAAACAAGTAACAGCAGCAATAAAAATGTCTCAAGACGAATAAAAATTCCATTAAACAGCACGTAAAAGTGTATAATGGCGACAATAATGCAATGAGGGAAAAGTTCCACCTGAAAACAAAATTAAACAGTGACAATAAAAGTGAATTAAAAAGTGTCGGAAAAATATAATTGCAACTAACCTGGTCCATGCGGGCGAATAGTAACATCACGTTAAATTCAATAAAGCAATTATTAAATCCAAATGTTTGTCCGAAAAGAAACTAAAATTCTATAAATGCGTATAATGGCTGTGAGAAAATGCCGTTGCGAATAATTCCCAATAAGCAATTCTAAATAAGAAACGCCTAGAAAAAAAAAATTCAAAAAAAGAAAAAATGCATGACAATTCAAGTGAAAAGGGCACAACCGTGTTACTAACGGCCAAATGAAATTATAAGAAAAAACAAATAATCCTTACCAATTAAACCAATACGGAATTATAAAAACGTTTAATTCTCAGTAGAAGTAGCAGCAAACAAATTATTCAAGCTAAAATAAAACGCACAAATTAAGAGCATTAAGAAAAAATAATGTCGGAAAAACTTACTGCGCAATTCTTTTTCCTCGAGAGATAATTCCTTTATCGTCGACGTTACCAATAAGCAATTCCTACATTCAAAATCCATTCTTTCTTTATCGTTTTCCAAAAGAAGCAGATATTAAGAGAGTTAATGCGTTTTAAAAAAAATATGTAGCCTTCAAAAATCCACGTTGTTCATCGTGCTTGCAGCTGGAGCAACGCACATGGGCCGGAAACAGCTGATTGAGGATCACGTGGGAGCACGAATAGCGTTGGTCTCCGCTGATTGGCTACACTCGGGGGCGGGGCCGTTACTACATTTAGAAAATCAAAACATGAAAGTATCAAATCAATTTAAGAAATAAAATCTGGATTTTATATTAATAAAAGCGAATTTGCCTATTTGTTAAATTTCTTTTCTAGATTATGCCCAACCAAAGCGAACTTCTGTCGCCTAGGCAACGAGGGATCTAATGATTAAAGATGGAGGCAAATCAGGTTGATGGTTTCGTTTTATTGCAGAAAAGAGAAATCAAGAGTATTTATCAAATACAGGTAAATATAGAAAACAAGTGTATAAGAAAAGCGATGAATTCTCAATATTTTATGGAAAAGCGCATAAGACTTAAAAGAAATATTTACACTTTCAAGAAAGACTCGAATCAAATGGGATGAAAAACGCGATGTCTTCTGCTCCCCCCCTCCCCTCTAAGTTTTAAGGAACGCAATACACGAAAGCTTAAACAACAAATTTTTCAAAACCCTTTTTACTTAACTTTTCAAAAATTATTATACAAAATTAAAATTTATTTAAAAAACAAATTAAAGAATAAATCAAACTAAGAAACTACTACCCACTTGGTGTAATGCAATTTAGATGGCCTAAAAGCATCCTAAACCGAAGCAGATCGCAATTGAGCAAATGACGTGATGTCATATTAATTTTGATTGCGCCTGGTTTAAGTGATGCTTCCTTAAAGTACACAAAATCAACAATGTTAAGCGCGTATAATGTGATTTAACCCGTTCTGGTTGACTTTGGTCTAACTTTTTAAAAGTCGTATCACGATTATGTTTTTATAGTTTAGTCACAGCCTATTTTACATTCCGTATTGATTTATTATTATTATTATTATTATTATTATTATTATTATTATTATTATTTTCTATATAACATGAGATCCTATGGTCAAAAAAATTATTAAAACTTATGTCTGCTCATAATAAAAAGCCAATGAGCAAAGTAAAAATTAAGTCTAAAAATTAGCTTCACAATTCAAAAAAATCAAAAAAATTAAAATTGAATATAATGTAGTTAAATTCTACTGAAACCATATCACAGAAATATTTAAAAAAAAATTAATTTACAGGAAAGATACTATTCCTAATATTAAAAAAATACAACAAAAAACAAACAATTGAATTGGTAGTTATAAAGCTTAACATTTTTTTGAAAGTCTTTAAAACTGAACAGCAACTGGAGATAATGGAGAGTTAGCAGAGTATTGAGAAACAGTATGAACAGCCTGTTATAAAAAAAAACAAAACAAAACTGTAACATTATAAAATGTGATTCTTTCAACTCTCCTTATATATAAAGCCTGGAATAAACAAACCTTTAACAAAGAGAAATAAGACCTAGGAAACGCTATTACATAAAACAGGACCTCTCTTTGAGCACTTGTTACACTAAATCCTATGCTTTTAAACGAGCTATCCCATACGAAATAACAGGCATAAGTACAGTAATAAATAATTTAACAAAAAACTCGCCATACTTAAACGTATGAGGTCAGGCTATGAATCACACCCAATTTAAAGAGTGTTTTTTGCACAATCTATCAATATGGTCACCAAAAATCAAGTTACTGTCGAAGAAAACTCCAAATCTCAAATACCTTCAACCCTTTCCGACAGATAGTATAAGAAAATAAGAGGTCTAATTTTTCTGAGTAAAGGTAATAACCTTAGTCTCACCATTGTTAATAACAAGCCAATTAGAAAAATTAAGTCTAAAAATTAGCTTCACAATTCAAAAAACTAAAATTGAATATAATGTAGTTAAATTCTACTGGAACCATATCACAGAAATATATATATATATAAAAATTATTTTAATTTACAGGAAAGATACTAATCCTAACATTAAAAAAACAAACAAAAAAAATCATAAGCCTTGGTTTTGCAAATGACTCAGAAAAAAAAAATGTATGAAAAAAACATACTTTTGATGTTTGAATAAATTTATAACTTCTTTCTTATATTTTTAATTATTGAATACATCATCACTTATTGGGCATTAGTTTAGCATGAGGGTATCCACAACACATTCCAACATTGTATTATTTCAAACTGTTATGCATTAGGTGGACACCAGGCTTAAAATTCCCAATATATTTTGGAGTACCTCAAGGATCAAACTTAGTTCCTTTATTAATGATGATTTATTATTTCTTTGTTATTTCCAGATCTTAACATTTTTAGTTCAATTAAATCTGCCTCCAATTGTGTTAGCCTTCAAAATGATTTGAATGCCTTAAATAAATGGAGTAAGGAAAATAATCTCCTATTTAATACTTCTAAATGCGAAGTAATGACTTTTTCTAGGCT
Source organism: Rhysida immarginata (assembly GCA_023313115.1). Classification (NCBI taxonomy): domain Eukaryota; kingdom Metazoa; phylum Arthropoda; class Chilopoda; order Scolopendromorpha; family Scolopendridae; genus Rhysida; species Rhysida immarginata. Next base: position 16,237 of record JAHWFO010025942.1, read on the forward strand.
AAGAGAAAAATAGTTTTTAATTATAGGATTGATGGAACAATATTACTCTATATTAACAAAAAAATTGATCTATATGTTACTTTCAATAAAGATTTACATTTTGCAAACCATATTAATAGAGTTTTCAGTATCGCTCATAGAAATCTTGGATTTATAACTCATATTTAATAATTAAAGAGTGTTGCTTTTTTTTATAACGCATTTATGAGATCTAAGCTAGATTATGTATCTATTATATGGAGTTTGAAAAATGTATTAAAATTCCTTAGATTTTTCGATATGTACGAAAATTCCTAAGAATTTTTTGATATTTCCCTTCATTTGCTTCTTATGAATCATTACTTCATTTATTTCAAATAGAAGGAACTGCCAGTTGGTCTTTTTTATATAAAATATTACATAATGAAATTGATGATTCCAATATCAGAGAAAAAATAAGTTTTTATGTTCCCAATATTTCTCCAAGTAGATTTTGCAGTTTATTTTTTATTCCATGGGTTAATATTGACTCACATAAAAATTCACCAATACTTAGAATTTTGTCTTTATACAATAAAATACACCCTCTACCAATTAATATTTTTAGTAAGAGTCAAAATCAATTTGTTGCTTCTTGTAATAACTTCTTACCTCGTGTGTGCTAATTGGTTTCTTAATTGCTTTCTTTTTTTTTTTTTTAATAAAATAATTTATTTTTTATTTTTGTTAATTCATTTATGTAATTACTCTTGTTAATTGTGTGAATTATAAGTTTTGAATTGTGTGAAATATTTGTAAAAACTTTTGAATTGTGATATTGTAATTTTTTAGTGAACATAGTAATTGGGAAACCTGTTATGTTCACAATAAATAAATAAATTGAAATCTGAATTAAATATCTAATCCTCTGCTGACTCTACTTTTAAACATAGTGGCATACAACAATTGTCTTGAAAAATTCAACACTGATTGGGTGAAAAAGGGTTGTGTTATAGTTCAGGAGGCAGAACGGAAGTTGGCAATTTGACTGCAAGCTTATCTGCTTGAGAGTGCAAAATACCTATTGGCCCAGTTGATCTTTTACAAAGGTTGGAACCGTGTGGTAAGGTCATAATGGATCACTTCACTTTAATAGATGGTGCAGTGAAATGAAATTAACATAATATACCAAAACCCTCTCATTGTAACTGTTTCATTCATGCTAATGGACAGATCAGTTTGTTTTACCAAAAACTGTGATATCTCTTTCAACAAAAAAATGTTTCACTTTATTAATTAATTAGTAATTTCAATATCAATTTTTTGTAGCATTTATGACACAGTGGAATTTATACATTATGATTTTTTTTTTCTCCAGTGAATTCATACAGTAGAGAGAATCAATAAGACTTAAAAACCAGAAGAGGAAGCATATAAAAGGTTTGTACATTAAACTTTTACTTATCAAAAGCTAATAAAAATGCTGTTAAGCAAAATCTTTCTATTTCTTGCATTACTTCACAATTACACATATGAAAAAATTATTACACATAAGTCCAAGCTCAAAATAATTGAATGAGCAAGAGATGTTGTATGGAAAGCTGAAGAAATTAGCTAGAAGATTTCTTCACTTTTCCTCAGTTCATCACTCTTTATGGAATGTTGGCATAGGCCAATGGTTCCAGGTGGGGAATTTTAGGGTGTTTGGAGGAGAATTGGGACCACTATTCAGCTAAATACGATGTTCTTAGCTAAGTAAATCTTGGGACTGGGGGAATGAAGTCTGAACTATGGTGAAAGGGCAGAATTAAGCAAAAAAGGTTGAGAAACCCAGCTGCATAGCATCAAGTCGTTTCAGGCCAATAGAACAAATGGCCACTCAAGTTGTCATTAATTAAGTTAATTAATTATAACTTAAGCTGAGAGTTGTCCCGTAACAGGCAAAAAGTCTGATTTGTTGATAATTCTATCATTCCATTCAGAATAGCTAGCATATTCAGTTCTTTTATTCATTCTTTTGTTAATACGGAACTTTTGGTAAGAATATATAATAGGTGAACTTATGCATTAAGTTGATGTTTTCCAATTGATACTGCAATAAATATCTTTTCTAATTGTTAATATTAAAAATCAAATACTATTTTCTATATTGTAAAAATTAAAACATAAATTTAATTCCTTCCTTAAATTGAAAGTAAGAAAATAAAAAGTTTCAAAAAGATTTTAACCAAAGATTAGGATTGTGCTCATTGGTGTGGTCATTCTCTTTACAATGTTGTGTAACCGATGCTTTCAGTACACTTAAGAAATCACTGATGGCATAAGTGTATTGAAAAGACATGTTTCTTTGAAATGATAGAATAGACTTCCTTTAAGGATGGTTTAAAGATTGCATTTTCTCTTGGAAACAGGAGTAAAATTCCCCTAGCAATTTCACAGTGGATGATTGATGAGAAGCAAGCAATTAATGCTTCTGGTTTTTCAATTTAAGGATAAATTTAATTCTTTTTTTAATTTCCACAATATATGAATATTAAATCTCTTCCTAAACTTACTGTACAATTTCGTTTTCAAAAGTGAACATGAGATTAATCAAATTACCAAATGCCAACTTCATTAGTTCTTTTTTTTTTTTGTTATTTGTATAATATTATTTCTTGTTTTCACTTGTTTACATTTTAACATTATTGATTTTTCAGCAGTATAAGACTTTATATGAAGTAAAGTAGAAAAACTTACTTTCCACTTTTTCTAAATAATTGCTGCTTCTTATTTTTGAAAAATTACATTTTCTTTGTTATGGGTCGTTCAATAAGTGGACCAGTTTTCAATTTGAGTCCTACTCGATCATCTCCAATTTTATTCAAATTTTGTATAGTATCAGGTAGATTTAAAAACTATTTTTTGCAAATTTTCAGCTTCACAAATGAAGTAGTTAAGATGTGGTGACCTTGGATCTAAAGGGCCCAAAATGTCAGCCATGCTCTGCAGAAGAAACTACTAAGTTTCAAAGGATGTAACTAGAATTCCATGACATACGATGAGATGAAAATCATTTCTCTATACAACTTTTTGTGCTGATTTTGAAAATATCGTTATTATTTCTAAATAACTTGCTTATTTTTTTCTACCTTAGCTCAAACATGACTGGAAAGTTGTCATGACAAAAATTTTAATAAGGTCTTAAATCCATAACTACAAAACCAGGTCAGATATTTTAGAATATTAATTGAAACTTCCTTGAGATCATATTGGTAAAGTTGCAAGTTTTATATGCAGATACATCTAAAGATAACCTTTGTTAAAGTTGACACCAAATATTTTTTGGCAAATTTGCTCAATATGTAAATTGTAATTTCTCTAAACACCCACTCCATGTTTTTTTCATTTAAACTTCATTTGAAAGACCATTTTTTCTCTCTTTGAAAATATTCTTACTTCTTACATTATTAACGTATAATAACATATGTTTTTTTGATAATATTTTGAAAATATTATCAGCTTCCAATAATTTAAAAAAGCTGATAATCACATCGCCATAAGTTGAGTTTCTTTTCCGAGGATCAAATGGGTATCTTTGTGGATCACGTGGGTGTCTTTCCATATTTCAGTAATTCAGGATTACCAGTTCTTTTAAGTTGGTAGTGGCTATGCCACCATGGACCAAAGCAAGATAATATTTTCAAAATATCTCCAAAAAAAAATGTTATTATTATATAGCTATTTAATATTAACGTATTGTAAGAAGTATGATTTATTCCAACCTATTTTTGGGCACTAGTCTTAAAGAACCCGAAAGTTGAATTAACTGTTGATTTAGAGAAATCAATGCTCTTTCAAATAAAGTTTAAATGCCAAAAATTGGAGTGGGGCGTTTTGAGAAATTACAATTTATATATTGGACAAATTTGCCAAAACATTTTTGGTGTCAACTTTAACACATGTTCTCTTAAGATATATCTGCATATAAAACTTGCAACTTTGCCAATATGATCTCAATGAAGCTTCAATTAATATTCTAAAATACGAGGGCTGAAAAGTAATGCCTCCATGGCTATAACTTTTTTATTTTTTAACCGATTTTCAAAATTCTTTTTGTATCTGATACTCACATTTCTCCTCTATGTAATGCACTATTCACTTTTCGACATACTCCCCATCCCTTTCCACGCATTGTACCAACGCTTGACTAGTCGGGTGAACCCGTCAGAGAGGAATTCCGGGGTTGTCGTCGACACGAGGATTGAATGGCAGCTTTGGATCCTCTTCTGCAGCACGATAATGCCCGTCCGCACACGATCGCCACACATCAGAGGGGGTTGCAGCGCCTACAGTTCAAAGATGAAAAACTGCAGTTCAAAAATGAAAGACTTTGCACATTGCGACTTTCACCACTTCCCAAAGAGGAAAGAGCACCTTAAGGGGCATGAGTTGCGTCCTGACGTTCGGTCTTGGTGTCGACAACAACCCCAGAATTCCTCTCCAACGGGTTCACCCGACTAGTCATGCTTTGGTACAATGCGTGGAAAGGGATGGGGACTATGTCGAAAAGTGAATAGAGCATTACATAGAGGAGAAATGTGAGTATCAGATACAAAAAGAATTTTGAAAATCTGTTAAAAAATAAAAAAAGTTACAGCCATGGAGGCATTACTTTTCAGCCCACCCTCGTATCTTTTTATAATCTTACATGGCTTTGTAGCTATGGATTTAAGACCTTGTTAAAAATTTTGTCACGACAATTTTCTAGTCATGTTTGAGCTAAGATAGAAAAAAATAAGTGAGTTATTTGAAAATAACAATGATATTTTTTAAAATCAGCACAAAAAGTTGTATAGCGAAATGATTTTCATCTCATTGTATGTCATGGAATTCTAGTTATATCCAATGAACTTCATAGCTTGTTCTGCAGAGCATAGTCAACATTTTGGGTCCATTTAGATCCAGGGTCACCACATCTTCACTCGTTCATTTCTGAGGTTGAAACTTTGCAAAACTTAGTTTTAAATCTACCTGATACTATAGACAAAATTTGAACAAAATTGAAGGTGGTCAAGTGGGGAGCCCTACACCACTTGATATGGAATGATGCTTTATGATTACATTTCCTTATTGTTTTTTCATGGTATAAATTTCCAGTCTTTCATTTAATATTCATTTTTTGTCTGAGGAAGCATGAATATTCTTTATATATTTATGAATGTGCCATTTCTTCTTTGGAGCATCTTTGTTTAAAGCATTAACTTTAAGTATTAATAAATTTTTAAATGCCTACCTTCTTGCTCAAGGTTGCTGCTGCATGTTTTCCTTCTTTCATATCGAACAAATTTCAAAATTCGGAAGGGTTTTTTTTTGTGCAGATTATATTGGGGTGCTTTTTTATTGCCAAACTTCTTTCTTCTTTGGATCATATGCGAGGCTATATTGTGATAAACATTAAAGGAAGAGACATTAGAAAATATGAAAATGTGAAAAATGGAGATGGTCGTATGGAGGGGGAAAAAAGCCCCATTTTTTATGATTTCTAGATAAAAGTTATTGCAAAAAATTAAACAAATAAATTATTTTAACAATTGATAATGAATTTAATTAATTTCTTAGCTTTAAAAATTTCATAATTTAAAACCACCTCTTAAATGCATTAAGGTTGTTGAAGTAATTTTTATGTTTGAATTTTTTCTTACCATTGAAAGGAGTAGCTGGTTTTTGGAAAATTAAACCTGAGAGCAATTTCATCTGGTCATCTGTATGAGGACCTCTTGCATGAATTTTGGAGGATGTTGAGGAAAGGTAATCAGTCTCAGATCAACTTTTGTGTATATTTAAGCTATACCTTTTAAATAATTTAGAGCATTCTTGTTGTCAAATGGGGAAGCCCAGCTTCTGAAATTATTCGATCAGGGCTCTTATAGTGTCATTGCAAAAATTAGCAGCATTAATCGTCCTTTACTTTTAAATCAGATCTGATGTAATAATTTCATCAGGCCCAACTAAATAAACCATTTTTTCCTGAATAAGGAGGGAAAAAAATAGAATTTGTTTTTTCATTTCATCATTGATTCTGAATGAAAGCCAATTGTCTGCAGCAAGGTAAAAATCTGTTCCCTTTCTTGTTAAGAATACTTATGTTCACTGCCAAATTTTGCCTTATGACATGCCAAATCCTTACATTCTTGTCAATTACACAATTTAACAAATTTTTCATGAGGTAGTGAATGTATTTTCTTAATTGTTTAAGTATAGAAAATGCTTTTATTCCCCCAGACTGCATTTGTGATAAGAAATAGATATATTGGTATCTGTTATCATGTGTTTAATAGGAAAAGCTATTACAGATAACAAAAATCAAGAAATGACTCAGTGGGTGTTCAAAATGTTTATCCTAAGATTCCAAAGAAGATAATGATCTTTTTTGTTCTTTATTATGTTGGATGCCACTATGCATACCTCTCTTGTAATGATCTTCTAGAGCACATGGATTCTGTTGCTCAGGAGCATTGTAATGCACTCCACCTGCATGTCAAACAATTTAGCCCTTTACAACAGACAAATATATTCTTCTAAGGCAAAGAATTCCAGGTTATTAGTTATTAGAATTCCCAGATCGTGTAAATACCAATACATCTTATTTAAAATGGGCTTTATTTTAAATGCATTCAATTCTCCAAAGATGCTCATTAGATAGGAGAAAGCAGGATGGAATGACTTTCTTTCTGTGGTTTTCAGGGCATTCTAAGAAATCACTAGACTGAAAATTACGTGGAGCTGGTTAAGATTCTGCTTACAGTATTGTTTAAGTCTTTAAATCCAATGTTATTCCATAGATGGGTTCTTCGTCATAGTTTTCTTTATTCGCATTAGGAAAACTTCAAAATATGCTTTTCCTGATTATAAGATCCAAGTTTGAGGTGAATACTAGCCTCTTTTAGGCAAAAGCAATTGGTGAATGACATTAATCTCCAGGAAGAAAAAGTGTTAAATAGTGTCCTCAACTATGCCCTGCTCAATGTACACAAGATGGGTTTGTCCAGTTTAAAGGTTCAGTCTTGCTTGTTGTGTATTATCCAATTTTTATTGTAACAGTCCTACAATTGGCACACATCTTTTCTTGCATTGGACAGGTATAGTGGTTGATAATTGCTTATCATAGAAATTTAAATTTAGTTTAGGATTTATAAAGATAAAATTAGTTTATCTTTTGTTACATTGATTTTGCATGACATTGGATTAGTTAATTATTATCTGTAGATGATTGATCTTGTTTTATTGGTAATAAAGAGAAACACAGAAGGTTTATCAAGTATTTTATAAAATCCTTTGTCTTGGAGGTAAAACTTTGAAATGGGCATTAATCGATGATAGACACATTGCATGTTATTTTGTGCTTCATGACTGACCTTAAATACAATTTAAAGAGCTTGCGTTTCTATAATTATTTTTTTTTTGTTTGAAATTGTTAATACATGTGTATATATTCCTTTATTAGTTAATGTCAATGTATCTAAATATATTTTTTTATTTGCTCCTCCTTAGGTTTCTGGTATCTCCAAAGAAATCCTCAACGACTCGCATTTTGTACTTAAACGTTATCGAAGGATTAATCGACGAATGTTTAGAGAAAATAAGAGAAGAATGTAGCAAGCTTTCTTAATAATTTGACAATTTTTTTTTGTGCATGAAATTTTATTTCTAAATAAATAAGCAAATAAAGAAATTTTATTTAATCGATATTACCTTTTTTATTATTATTATTATTTTTTTAAGGGGAGTAATGTCCAGTTATTTATCTATCGACTGTTAAATAACAATAATCAGGCTTTCTTACGTTTATTGACGATCGGAAATCGTATTCGTACATTAAAACAAATAATTTTACTTGAAATATAACGTAGTCACTCTACAAGACCATAGGCATTGGACTCCGGAGCGATTGGCTTCCGTGTTGCTTCTAATTGCACCTCAAAATTAATGCTGCCCTCTAGCGATACTTAAGGTAAGTTGGCTCTGGGAAAGCGAAACCTAGGGCGAAGTGTAAGGGGGTTCGAGGGTATTTTCCCCCTTTTCCCATAGCAAATGTATAGTGTATTTATATAGGGGGCAGTAGTCTGGGAACGAGGGTATATGATCTGGGTTCGAGGGTATATGAGTCTGGTATCGAGGGTATTTATATGTGCCATAGCTTGTCATCGCTTCGAATTTACAATAGTTTAGTATGTGTTATGTGATTGCAGCTCCTTTTTTTCGATGGCCAACCTGATTTCTTAAAATACTTCTCCCCGTGTAGTTATGCTTTGTCTCCCCAAGTTCATTTTTTACTTCATAGGATAAAAAAAGAAAAAAAAAGTTCTCTATTGTTAATAAAGGACTAAACCAACATGGGTACACTACCAAGAACCTTCTTTATTAAATCAATAAAAAAGTTTTCTTTGATCAGTAATAAAAGATCACAAAAATACGGCGAAACAATTAATTAGTCCGACAGGGTGTTAAATATGTATACTGGGAACCTTCTTTAGTAACTTAATAAGGTTTCCTCATTTTCTCATCAATAATAATAAATGGCAAAAATACCGAGTCCGACTGGATGTATGTTTGAACGGACCGAACTCGTCCTGGGCCATCTGAACTTTAGGCATGAATATTAGAAAAATAAATAACGCAGGTCGAAATCTCTTTAACATTCGGGACGTTGGGCTTAACTGAGATTTTGTAATTGAAGTCTATTCGTTTTGAACGGAGACTTCATGAGCAGGACAGCCGAACAACCTGTCATGATGTGACAGTCATCCAGTCACAGAGAAGATATATTGACAGGTGGTCCCCCTCGGAACTGCTTGCTCTCTTCACCCTTGTGCTGTAGCCGTTGATCGAGATATGGAAACTGAGTTCAATCTTTGGCGCTTGGACGATTGAGGAAGTCTGACCTGTGCTCCATCCCTTACTGCTGGGCTACCAGAGGAAGTCTTCAAAGCCACGAACGTTCTCACTCAAAAAACAGCTGAAATCACTCAATGTACAGTTGGCATTTATCCTGATTCGAGCATCTATGACCATTGCGAAGAATGTACATTTGCTGCCAGAAATGGAGAGGAAGAGAAGAAGAAAAAATACGTATTCCTTTTCGGCCAATATTAGTTTCGATCCCACTATGCTCTTCATCGCTCAAATGCATGTCGTCCCTTCAGGACCTCGATTCCATGTATAGATCAGGTCTCCAGTCCATATGCAACATTACCTTTTCCACCACCTCCTGGAAGCAGGCCACATTTCTCATCAAAATATCCGCCTTGGTGTCCGCCTGACTGAAGTGTGCTCTCTCCCAGCTTTCCTGGCTTCCTCAGCCAGTGATCTCGTCTCTTCCTTTCTTACAAATGCTGGCTTACCCCCTAATTTCCATCACGTTGCCGAAGCAGAGTCACTCTGGATACAAGATGAATTTTCGCTGCCAGCCCCCGAGTTCCGCAAACACCAACGAGTCTGGTTGAACCTCTATGAAACACGCACCCAAAAATCTCTCTTCACCGAAACACCCGGCGCTATATCAACCGCCCGCCTACACGCCGTTGTGACCTCCCACGTAGGGAAAGGTTTGTTCTGTCACTATCTTGAGTGAACACAAGACATCTACACAAACCAATACCGCAAACCGGGTGTCTATTTAAATTTGACAAGGAAACTTTTTTTTACCCTGTATTCAGTTGCTCCATGTTATAAAACATCGTAAGCATTAGCATACACATTACAATAATTTACCGATCACTGATTAATAGAGTTTAACTTTTACAATATAAGATCGCATCTAGAGCGCATCTTCGTTTAGGTGCCCGCCTATGCTTTCCACACCCTTGCCGCTGCGGTGCAACTATTGATGAACTGGCCCTCCACCCCTTTAGCTGCGACAGCTTCGGTCGCAGAAGCCGCCATAGTCATCTAAATGACACGAGACACCGTGCCCTCACCACAGCAGGCATTCCTTCGTCATTGGAACCCACCGGTTTTTCTCGTGACCTGTGTAGACACTCTTGCCTGCTCCTACCGAGACGGAAGTTCAAAGGAGGCCCGTTTCGCAGAAAGCAAGAAAACGTAGAACTGCGCCGACCTGCTAAACAACTTTCTATTTGCAACTATCGGCTTCGAGGCTTTCGACCCCTGGGGGCCTTCCTAAAAGACCTCGGTTCCAGACTTTCCGCCGCCACCCAGGTACTAGAATCCTTGAAATTTCTCCGCCAAAGAATCTCCCTGAACATCGTCACTTCTCTTCCTCGGGCTACTCCCTTCAACGAAATTTTCTTCATTTAACCCCCCGGTTTTGTAGACATTTCCGTTATCTCCAATAAACTGTTGCTATATTGTTGTGAACTCCATCCACCTACACAAAGTTGACTTTGGTTTATTGGCACATGAAGAAGTTTCCACGGGGTCAATTGATAATAACTTGTTAATGAAATAATTTTTTACTAATATGATACATTTGTATTTATATGTATTCTTTTTAGATTATATTATTTAAATTTTTATATTTTATATTAAATTAAATGTACTTGAATAGCTAAATTACATAGGAAAACTGTAAATATGATTTTAATTTATTTAATAAAATTTATAGATGATTCTGTTGATCGTGGGAAAAATTTTGAAATTCTAAGCTCAGTCCAGCCCGTCCCAGTTTCTTTTAGTTCATTTGTGAAATTTTTCTTTTATGTATTTTGAACAGAACATTGTTGTTTCTTAACGTCAGCCTCTAGGAAAAAAAAGAATTTTCTTTAATCAAATTTTCTTATTTTTTATACTGTTGGAAAATATGACGTGGATTCAGAAATGAGGTGAAACGCTCATCCCACAAATACTAAACTAAACGCAGAGAGTCGTGGCTTATTTATCACCTTTCTAAGACTCTGATCTACTCATCCGAAGACGCTGAAAGGATGTCTAGTAGAATCTTTTTTATGTTTCTAGTGATAGCAGCTATTGCGTTTTCTAGTAGGAATGCATTTAAAATAAGATGAAAATTCAAAATTTATGAAAGTAAATCATGTGATCTGTGCTTTTAAGATTTTTTTTTAAGGTATAGACTATGTAGAAGTCTAAAATTCTTTTTCTCTCATTATCGTACTTCAGCGACACTTTCATCTTATATCGCGTTCAGTAGGAGACCCTCCTTTAGAATTTGACGACTCTCCTGGCCTTGAAGTGATTGATATACAGTTACAGATCTCTCTATTTATTTGGATTCTTTACAGATTTAGTTGGGGGAAATAACGATGTTTTTTTTTTTTATTTAATAGGTCACTTTTAAGCAGAAAGTATCTCACTGATTTTATTATCGTTTTATTCGATAGCTTTAGATCAAGTTATTCTCCGTCACTGATGTATTCAACATGATAGTGAGGCAGAAACTGAGAGATTTTATCTATCAATTCACAATTTTACTTTGTTTCTCGGAACGATTAAAAATTCCAGTTAATGATGTCATTTTTTTTTTTACTATAATTTAATATTTTTCTTGCATTCATCATCATCATCATAGGTTTTTTGCTTTATGCAGATCCTAGTTGCCCCTTCTCCACCTTTCTCTGTCCGCTGCTCTTCTCTTCAATTCCGTGTAACCTCCTCCATCTTTTAGAACGTCAGTCATCTTCATTCTCCTTCTTCCTCTTTTGGCCTTGCCTTCTACCATGTCCTCCATCACATCCTTCAACAAACAGTCTCTTCTCAATACATGTCCAATCGAATTTCTTTTTCTTTTAGTAATGATGCCCATCAGCCTTCCCATACTCTTCTCAACACTTCCTCATTTTTTACCCTATCCCACCACTTGATATTCAACATCTCAAAAGCTTCAATTCTTTCCCTGTCTCTCTTCAACCATGTCCACGTTTCACAGCCATACAGTAGTACACTCCATACAAAACATTTTAGTATCTTTTTCCGTAGTGTTATTTTACTATTTAATATTTTGTTTTTTCTTTCTGTACGCTTCCTTTGCCATACCAATGCGTGCTCGTATTTGTTTCTGACTCCTCCAATTCTCTGTCACTTCCGTTCCGAGATATTTAAAGCTTCCCACTTGTTCCAGTCTTTCGCCTTTCACATACACCTCCATATTTTCAAAATGACCTATACGCATAACTTTTGTTTTCTTTTGATTTATCCTTAATCCATATCCTTCCTCATTTATTCACCATTTCCTTCAAGTCTTCTGTATTGTCAGCCAACAGGATCATGTCATCCGCAAACCGAATACGCTCGATCCTTCTCCCTCCAATGCTTATTCCTTTATCTCCATTCCAACATTCTTCTACCGTCGCTTCAGCATACATGATGAAAAGTGTTGGAGATAGATTTAATGCTACCTTTCTTGCATTAGATTTGCATATACTTTTTAACAGAAGCTTCATTTAAAATTGAAAAAGCGCATAGATTGCATGACTAATAGATTCATCTACTTTAAGAACTTCATTAAAGAGAATTTGTCTTTTTTGGCAATAGGACCTTGTAATAGTAGAAGTTCTATGGTTTCAGATTTGTCGTACTTTCATTTGTTATTATTCAAAATAAGAAGTTTAAAAGACCATTGGTGTAGTTTCGTTAATTTTGGAATTTTATAGAAAAGTGTATTTCAGGTAAAAGAAATTGTAGATGATGGCAGATTCTATTCTTTATTCCAAACTTCATGAAATTTTTACTATTTTTATTTACTCCACCTATAGGATTCGAACAATGGATAACAGTTTTATCCTTTCTTTTTAGAATTTTATCAGTTTTACTACTTCACCATGACGCCAGCTGAAGAAGGTAATATTTTTAAATTTATTAATTATTTTCACATTATTTATTTGCGCAAAGATAAGCTCATGTCATTATCACATATTTCATTTTCTCTTCGTATACAAACCCAATCTCTTACCTGGGTGAAAAACCAGCTGACTGAGGCAATGGAAGTGTTCATTTCATACCATGAAAACATGAAAAGAAGTGAATGATAAATGATAAACGAACAGAGAGACGAATAGAGGACTGACTAATAAAATACACTACAATTGGTCACTTCCGATGTTTTCACCGTGTCTTTAATGTACTGAGGTGCTCTTATTTGAGAATATCTGTCGTGTCATTTCCAATTCTTATCTGAGACAGCTTTGTGGGCTTCGGAACATTTTTTTTTTCTGAGAACCACGGTTCTAGATTTCTTAACCTTTTAGATAAGTCTTCTTCGCCTTCTCGCCGTTCGTCAACCATAGAAAGTAGGATCAATCCAAGCCCAGAATTGAATCCCTATAAATTAGTTAAGTTTATTTCTGTATGTGTTATCCTATTGCATTTTTCTCACCCCCCCCCCTCTTATTACTTCCTATTTGTCCTCCTTCCTGTCCTTCAGCCAATACCGTCTTACTATTCCCTATGCTAACTATATATAAAGTCGTCCTTAAGTACCATAACGGCTTTCAAGATATTGTGGCGTGGCCTTTCTTGATGTCAGTAAAACTTTCGATCAGATGTGGCACGAAGGGCTAATCTACAAAAGAAGAGTTTCCTCCTGATTTGATTTTGATGGTGAAATCCTTTCTTAGCGACAGGTTCTATCAAGCTAAAGTTGGCGAAAACTTCTCCACGCCCCGCAAGGTAAAGGCAGGTGTCCCACAAGGCTCTGTCCTTGGGTCCGTTTTATTTAATTATTTTGTACATGATTTCCCAAAACCAAAAAAAAGTAATTTAGATTTCTATGCTGATGATACTGCCATCATGGCATGGGCGCACCAGCCATCTCACGTTATCACTCGTCCGCAGAACGCCTTGAAGAAATTTGAAGACTGGCTTAATTGCTGGAAGCTGAACCTTAACGTCGGAAAATGCAAAGCTGTGTACTTCAACAAAAAGCTTAAGCGTCCCCCGGATTCTCTTGTCTTATTCAATAAGGAACTCAAATGGGTCGACAATTACAGGTACCTTGGCGTTATAATCGTCTCAAGACTCTCATGGAACTGTCACGTGACTTACGTTCTGAACAAAGCAAAGAAGGCTAAGTACAGCCTCATAGCTCTCCTGGGTCGAAACAGTGCCCTCAGCATCGACAGTTTGATGCTATTGTACAAAACGATGATTCGGACCTTCCTCCTCTATGGCTTGCCTGCGTGGGCAACCATATGTAAAAGTAGATGGAGTGAACTCCAGTCGTTCCAGATTGTTACTCTGAACATGACTCACCTCGGTAAGTGTGTGCAAGATCTCCTGATGAACATGGTGCAGACGATTAAGAGCCGTGGCTGCAATACTAAACAACCCGATGGTAATGAAGTGGCATATAAAGTATAGAACACCGAGGCATATTCTTGATGTCAACTTCGAAGACATGGGCAACGTTTCCTTCCCGGATTATTGGAAGATGTGATACCAACCACCCCCGCCCCCTCTCCCAATCTTCTGGCAATCGTCAATCTTATTTTTTTTCCTTCATAATGTGGAAGACCTCTTTGGGTTAGTCAGGCTTCTTGCCTATTTCATTGTATTTCATGTGGAATTTATTCTGGTAGGGTGAGCTTCGTGAAAGCACTGCTTTCGTCCCACCCGAAGAAATGTACACTTCACTGTTCGATTGTCGATTGTGCTTTCATAACTTGAGGATAATTCTCTAATATTCTATTTGCTTTTAGAGAATTATCCTTTTTGCTTTGATAAAGGATAGTCTCTATCCGAAACGTCAGCTTTTTATTTTGATTTTATTTATTGTTTAGTATTTATTAATTATTTTTTAATTATTACTTATTTATTTTTTATTTTTAATTAATAACTACTTTTTATAAATTAGTTCCAAATTAATCCATCTAATATACATAAGCTTACTATATTATCATAATGACTCTGACCCATTCAATTCTTCCTCTACCATCCCTCCAAGACTCTTACAGAATCCTTAAGCTCTATGCGAAAATAGAATTCTCACATCTATACGAGATTCAAACAAAAATGGATTCCTCTTCCTTCTCCGCCATTGCACTTTATGGAAGCTTTGAGAAGGAAGCGATCGAAGGATTTCAGAGAAATTAATTATATCGTAAACCTACGTATATCCCAATCATACAGGTTATCCGGCGCCGTGCCATTATCCATAGCCCTGTTGAGAACACCTAACCTCTATGGCATTTTAGCTAGTTGTACGGGAACCTTGTTGGAAGTCTGATATTATTCTTAAAGATGAAAGCCAATCTTCAAATCTTACATCAACTATATCTCTTGTAAAACTAAAATACAAAGCCAAGCATCCCTCTGACCAACTGTTTCCTCGGAGTCCAGTCATACGTCGGATGAAGAAGCTCAAGACAATCTTTATTCAGTTGTGAAGAATCAGAGGATATGAAAGTCGACGACCAGACCCACCCTGCTTTACAGTTTAATTAACGTTCTTTAGTCATAAGACATTTTTTTGAGTCATTTTTTTAATTTTTAAAATTTTCAGCTTCTTTTTTTTATTTATTTATTTCCGACCTGGTGCGAATAGGAATGTAGTAGGATGACGATTTACTGGTCCAAATCGTTGCTGCATGTCGTTTCCTTCTTCAATCTTCTTCCAGGTGCTGCGTAGACAAAAGTGTACTGGCGTGTAGATTTTCAAAGTCAACCAATCATTTCAGACGACGATGGTTTCCAGTGATTTGAACGAACTGTGTTCTTTACTAGGAATTCATTTAATAAGATTTAATAAGAGTTCGTTAACAATTAAGCCATTTAATCCCTGGTTTAAGATTTTTGATACACTGGAGGCAAATGAAAACTGAACACCCAGAGGGAGTGATGTGACCTTGCTGATTTTCTATAGACAGAAGAAGTTAAATAGGATCACTAACATATTTTCAAGTTATGAAGTGACCCATTTTCAGATGTTTTTGAGTCAGGTTGAGAAATTCAAGTATCTCGGGATTGCATTCACGAGTGATGGACGGCAGGAGAAAGAATTGGATGCTCGGATCGGTGCAGCAAACTGTGTCAGACGCGAACTGTGGCGATCCGTGGTAACGAAACGCGAGCTGGGTAACAAAGCCAAGTTCTCCGTCTTCAAATCTATCTTTGTCCCCATTCTCACCATTCATGAGGCTTGGGTAATGACCGAAAGAGTGCGATCGCGGGTACAAGCGGCCGAAATGAGATTTCTGAGAGGTGTGGCAGGTGTTACCCTACTAGATAAAGTGTACAGCAGCACAATAAGGGAATCTTTAGGTGTTGAGCCGCTACTTCTCCGCATTGAGAGATCTCAGTTGCGCTAGTATGGCCACGTGATACGGATGCCGCAAACTAATTTTCCAAGCCGAAAGGTAAGAGACCAAGGGGTCGGCCTAGAACCAGGTGGCTAGACTACATGGAGAATCTGGGTTCGAGTCGCTTGGATATTATCAGGGAGGACATGCGCCTGATGGCGGAAGATCGCGATCGCTGGAGTTTGAAAAGTAAGTAAGTGTATAAGCCTGTCAGGGCATTATGAAATACCACGACGCAGTCAGATACGCCTTCAATGGTGCCAAGAAAGGGCTGCTTTGGAGGAATGAATGGAGGTCATTGGTATGGGCGATTTTTCTGTCTGGGCATGGGCGATTTTTCATTTGCTACCAGTGTATTATTAGTATCGGTTTATATTAATGCAATAAAATGTGCAAACTTTAGATAATATAAAGTAAAGTAAACATTTTTTCATAATAATTAACGAATAGTCTTTTATTATCAAATAAAATAGCAAATAGTTATCCATTCTGAAAATATTTATACAAACATTAGATTCAATTAATTCAAAAATATTTTTAACATTCATTTACACAAAGTATTAGCAAGGAGTTGTATACGACCAATTTCACTATCTTTTATAATGCCTACACAAAAATCCCAAATACAAGAGGGATTCGAAAGTGAGCATATCGTTTCCACTTTTCTTTTAGTTCTTTTTGAATGAAGAAAGAAACAAAAAATGTGAAGCAAGAAAGTTCCAGAATTCTTCGGATGAAAGCAAGCCAGGCACTGACGTCTAAGGTAAACAAAATATAATAAGAAGGACGGATTCGCATAAACACTGGAAAAGTCGAATCACTAGGCTTATCACAAAGAGGAAGAGTTGCGGTCCGATTCGGATGCTCCGTCTAGAGATAGTCAATACGCAATTCTAAATGTTCCGTTTACTCTTCGGCAGCTCAGTTTCTACAGTCTAACAGGAATGTTTAAGCTGGAACAATAAATAACAAACATCAATGATCTCTATTTCATGCATTTTTATCTTAGAGACTAATATTAAAAAGAGCTTACTTCCAGTTCGCAACAATTAGACTTCCTTCATAACAATCTTCGTTTGGTACAGTGCAGTGAAGTTAACATCCGTGTTTTCAGGCGGAGCTTTATTAGCGTTCTGTAAAATAGTGAAATAAAACTTATATTTTAATATAATAAAATATTAAATGGAAGCTAGTCCCATAGTGAACGAGGTAGAGATAGTCCTTATTTTCAATTTCAACTACAATCCACATTGGGTTGAGGAAAAGAAAACGAGAATATCCTCTACATTCACTGAAAATAAATGAAAACAGGACTAATACTGAACTCTATGCAAAAAAAAAAGACCCGGATGTACATTTCGGGGCCCCAGCTTCCTTCATCAGTGAGTACATCCGAGCCATCATTAAACATTTCTTTAGTGAATTAGAAGATAAATGACTTTACCAATTTCTTGTTATTTAAAATTGGTAAAGACTTTGCGATACAATAACGAAACTGTTTCCGAAGTACGATGACTGGATAAAAGTTGAAGCAAAATAAACAGCATAGGAATACAGCGAAAGAAGAGAAGAGATTGGGTACATCAATAGGCAGAAATAGAATAAAGAACAGTTAATACAGAGTCGGGACACATTAATATGACCACCTGCTAGTATCCGGAATAGCCACCGTTGGCGGCAAGCACAGCAGCTAGTCGACGAGGCAGAGAGTCAATAAGTCCTCGGAAGGTGGTTGCAGGTATCTGGGACCATTCGGCAATCAGTGCATAACGTAATTCCATCATCGTGCGTGGTGGAGAGTCCAGCTTGCGGACATGGCGATCGAGATGATCCCACAAATGTTCAATGGGGTTGAGGTCCGGGGAGTTCAGTGGCCATGGAATAACTTGAATTCATCCTCACGCTCCTCGAACCAGTCGTGGACAATTTTGGCAGTATGGCAGGGAGCATTGTCCTGTTGAAAGGTCCCATCACCCTGAGGAAACACTGTCGACACGAAGTGGTCTGCGACGGTCGTCAGGTAACGAACAGCTTTCAGTGTACCTTCCAGCGGTATCAGTGAACTCAGACCATACCACAAAAACATCCCCCCCAAACAGTCACACCTCCCCCACCAGCCTGTCATCTACCAACGATGGTGTCGGGATGCCTGTTCTCAGATGCTTCCCGGCGAATTCTCCATCGTCCGTCCATTCTATTCACCAGAAACCGCGACTTGTCAGAGAAAGCAACCGGCCGAGGTCCAATGGCGATAGTCCATTGCGAATTGGAGGCGTTTTCGGCGATGCACAAGCGTCAACATGTTACCATGCGCCTGCTCCGGAGCCCCAACCCGGCGTTTTCGGCGGGTCGTTGCACTGTCTTGGTGCTGACACGCCTAGTGGCCCCACTGTGTCGGTTGCTCAACAGTGACACGCCGATTGGTCTTTTTCAAATTTTTTAAGTTCACAAGTAAACTTTTGGGGGCAGCAGACCTATGGAGACAGACTTTTAAAGTTCCACACTTTGAGGGCCTCTATCTCCTAAACGGTTGGATCAATTGAAAAAACACCAAGAATAAAACATTTCTCGAATATTGTATACAATTTGAATGTACCCCATTAAAAGTAGGGGTTCCTATTTAAGATTTCAAAGTTACCCCCTCCCCCAGCCCCCTCACAAGGGAGGGGGTAATTTTTTACTAGTGAATTCCCCCCGCGAAATAATTCACCTTTGATTTTGGACATTTTTTTCGCACAATGCTTAGTCTCCGAGATATTCAGTTGTCTCAAGATAAATGCCTCAACCTGT
>JAHWFO010025943.1:0-21042 GCA_023313115.1 Rhysida immarginata
ATTTCCATGAAATCGTGGCTAGAGCGCAAACGTGCATGTGTCCGGATTTTGTGATCATATAGTGTATGTTGTGTTCATTAAACGTTAAGTTCAACATTTTAAAGCAGGGCCATACGCAGAGGGGGGAGGAGGTCCCGCGTGTAATAGAATTGCATGGACGGTGTTCAGTTCTGTTAAATGGGGCAGCCCCCCCCCCCTCTCAACAAGAACAATGCGCCCCTGTGCGCCCCTCCCCCCCCGAAATAATAACCTGGGTACGATGCTGCTTTAAAGGACTCAAGAGATGGATTGCAAGAATTAATCTTTAGTAAGCGATAATATTAGCCATATAAAGACAAAAGAAAAACAACTCTTTAACCACAACAATAATTAAGTATAAAGAAAAATACAACCTAATCCTAGAAGCGCTTTTCGAGGGCGAAGCTCTCATCATTCAGCAAGTGGAAAAGAAGGAAGTAACACACCAGATGATACCGGGTATGAAAGCGCTCTTTTTTTCATAGCGTCTCTCGTTGGCCTCGGCGGCGCTGCCATCTATATTTAAATCAACCAATTAAAGTAAGCTGCTATGTGAAACGACAAAAATTACACAAAAATCTAATTATTTTTTATAAGAGCCACTCAAATTATTGCTGCCTTTTTTCCTTTTCCTCTGGTATAACTCCAGTATTTAATCATTATTTATTAAGATAAAAGAAAGTTTTAACTAACTTTACTTGAGTTTCCTTTTTTTTTCATAAATATTTTAATTTTTTTTTCTAATTTTAGATGTTACTCTTCATTTGATGTTTATTAAATGTTTTATGTTATTTCTTAAATGGGTCGTAGGTTTTTTAAATATTTTTCCCTTCCCCCTTCGCCACTTCAATCGTTAATTTTAAAGCGGATATAATAAAACCACAACTTTAAAACTTTAGTAATGCAATTTTTATTAGCAAAAATTGAAAAAACATGCACACGAAAACGAAAAACGGAACGAAAACTATTAATTTCTCTATATCTGTAATGCAAACGGCACGCTATTTTGGGAAAACTATGACGTCCGAAGCGTTAACCAATCAAAATCCGTTCCGAGTTGTCGCTCGCCACTCTCCTTTAAGGCACTCTACTGTATGTGTGACCTTAGCCTCCGCATATGTAACAGACTTTACATTGCGGAGGCTACGTTGTGACATGTCTTTTATATTTCTCTACCTGTGTCAATAAACTCACGGAATAAGTACTTAGAGATAAAAGTAAGCTCTTGGAATTCTGAAAATGTTTCTGACACACTGCTGTTATTAGAACCTTTGGAATTCATAATCTGACACACTGCTGTTAATAATGCGTGGAGTATTGGAACTAATTGGAGCTAATAGTTGATCCAGGGAAAGATGGAGTGGGCGGAGCTTAGGAATTTTGAATGCGATTAATCATTCCTGGTTTACAGGTCTTATGTGTGAAGCGTTTTATCAATATTTTTAGTTTTCATTTCGTAGTGAAATTGCTTACACTGCATATTAAATTTAAAAGAAATAAATTTGATAATACACTTAAAAAAAGCTCTATCCCATCATGTTAATATAAATTATAGATGTTTAAAAAAATTTATTTTTATTTATTTATTTATTTTTTGATTTTATTTAAAACTGTAAGCGATAAAATTGAAGTCAATACATCGACATTATTTTATTCTTTAATAAATCTTTCACTCCTTTTGTTATTTCTTTTAATGAATTATAATTAATAGAAGTTTAAAAATGAATCGGAATTTAATAAAATATTTTAATAAAAATTTAATAAAAAAGTTCTGGCCTCTTTCGTTCATTTCCTTTTAATGAGTTAGTCTTTAACGTAACACTTGTAGCCTATCTGTCGTAAATATCGGCGTTGTTGCGCTATTACTTCTGTACGTTCAATATAGAATTTACGACTGTCGAATTTCATACGCAGTTTTTCATGCATGATGACGGCGAAGGAAGATATTGACCCTCAGTATCCAGTCCTCTTTTTAAACTTGTTGAAAAACATTTGTAATCATAGGATAATTTCCTTCTCAATGTATTTCAGTTGCACGGACAAATGTTGCTGAAAATTCAAATTCGTCCAAAATTTTTACATGTGACTCCCTTACCCTCTTCTTCCTAGGCGCTGAAAAAGGTGAAGGGTTCGGCGTGCTTGCTTCAGTCTCCGAAGTAGGCAAGAAGCCTGACTAACCCAAAGAGGTCTTCCACATTATGAAAAAAAAATAAGATTGACGATTGTCAGAAGATTGGGAGAGGGGGCGGGGGGGTGGATGGTATCACATCTTCCAATAATCCGGGAAGAAAACTTTGCCAATGTCTTCGAAGTTGACATCAAGAATATGCCTCGGTTTTCTATACTTTATATGCCACTTTATTACCATCGGGTTGTTTAGTATTCCAGCCACCAGGTCATTGTCATGGCTCTTCATCGTCTGCACCACGTTCATCAGGAGATCTTGCACACACTTACCACGGTGAATCATGTTCAGATCCGGCACTTCCAGATATATATATATACAGGGTGATTATATAGTCACTATACATTTTGGGGAAATCATTAACGAATTTCATTTATTTGCACATCCAAACACACCCAAAGTGAATGTGTGGACCGGAGTTACACAGTCAAAGGTCTATGGGCCTTCATGTTTGCCCAGGGGACTATCAATGGAATCGTGTACCTCGACATGTTGGAGCAATTCCTGGAGTCAGAGATGAAGGATTTAGGATACCGTCGTGTTTCAACAGGATGGGGTACTACCCCATTTGGCCAACATCGTCGGGACTACCAGAATTCCAATTGGATTGGTCAGGGCTTGCCAAGGCTGTGGGCTCTACAGTCCCCAGATTTGGCCCCCATGGATTTCTTTGCGTGTATCAGGTCAGGATTACGCACCATTGCACAGCTGAAACAACGGATTACAGTCGCAGTGGAGGACATTACACCGCAATGTTGCGCAGTGTTTTCCGGGCCACGGTGGAACGCTGGGAGCTGTGCCGGGATGTGCAAGAGGGACACTGAAATTTACTGAGAATGTATCCTGGTATGATATCTGGTTGAAGCATACTGCAATTGCTGCAATAAAACGGAGTTTTCACCAAAATGTATAGTGATTTTATAATCACCCAGACATACCGGTACAAATAAAGCACCAATGGGAGGCCAGCGCCAAATCTCGAAACCAGATTGGATACTGTATCCGTTACAATAAGAACATAGGAGCAGAAAAAATGATATGACATCATCTTATAGAAAAGTTCACTAGTACTTACTTGGAACAATGGACCAATAGCAATAGTGGTTTACCCATCGATTGATCGATTGTTCAAAACTATCGACAGTTCCGTATCGATTGGTCAAAACTATCGATTGTTCAAAACCATCGATTTCCGATGGTAACATCGATGCATCGCTCACCTCTAAAGTGGGCCTAGCTACGTTCTGATGGACGTCGAACGGACGTCGCCGAAACTTGTTTTGCTTTAGATGTTTCCTCTATTAACGCTGAAGTGCTTTTATCAGAATCTTGGGAAAATAATTCCACACAATCTCCCTACCTTGATAATGAAGAGTTTGTCCTTGATTTCCAAAAGTGTTAGGTGTTGTAGATTAAATAGCCATTAATGATCGCTGATCACTGCACGTTGTGAACGGATTGACGCCCGCGTAGATAATGAAGAAAACCCCATAATTCCATGCGCGTCGATTGCCTGACATGATTAATCGATATCAACGCTGAGCCATGCCTACTCCAACTTTCCCTGAATCAACTAATGCTGTTGATATCGATTAATCATGTCCGATATCATAGTCAAATATAGATTTCCAACTGCAGTCTACCGTTAAGCTTGCTTGGTGGTGTTGGCCTGGCGTGCCACTGCGGATGCGGAGCTGACATCAACTGTTCACTCAGCTTTGTTTACAAGCCTCGGATAAACAAAGTAGACTTAGATTTCAATTCAGATCGTGTTCCAAGCACGGAAACATATTCTCCATGATCCTTAAAATTATATTTTTAACTCTGTATTTCGTGGAATTTTATAAGATAATTAGCATATATCTATTTGTAATTTACATTGACGTACATTTCTAAGGTAAATGAAATGATGCTCAAATGTAGAATATACTACACAGCATTTTTGTTCTGTGAGTAAGAATAAAGTAAACCTAATCTAATGGTCATATCATCATTGCCTTAGTGGTTATACTAATTTTTTTCTGTTTATAACTCGACAGAAGTTGATATACCGGTGCATGAGTTTCTGTTGCCTTCGCACTTTCAACGTATATGGTTCTGATCCTCAAAACATAAATTTCACAGAAACATCAACCCTTTTGCACGGGCGTAGAAGATGATGAAGGATATCTGTGGCTGCGCCATTGGGAAACTTCAAATGTGGATAATACAACACGATCCCGGAAGATATAATTTGCCAACTGTCAATGAGGTAGCAGGAGTGTTTGAAACCGACGATGGAGAACCAACCACAAATTGAGCGAAATTTATGCATCTCTCCAAGCACAGGAAACAACTGACAACAAATATTGATTTTGAGTCCGAACTGTGATCCAATGACATACCCGTTGTTGTTTCCTCATGCAGAAGAAGGCTGGAAGATGAAATTCACGAGTACTGAAGAGACGAAAGTCAGCATGTTAGCCTTCTACTTCTATAAACTGTACGAAAGGCCAGGAATGTTTAATCCGGTGTTTCACGCGGGGAAACTTACTCAGCAGTATATTGTGGAAGCATTTTAAAATTTAAAGAAGACTAGTTACACTGGGTGAAAGAAAATCAGAAGACTTTGAGAGTGGATGCTTACCACTTGGCTTAATGGATTTCGTTCACAATCAGGCTGATAACTTTAATATGAAAACAGGAAAGGTCTGTGTTCTACCTACGTCATTTACCGGAAGCAAACGCGTATTGCAGCAAAAGTATCAGGATGCAATGGACATGGTGGTCAAGTTCGGGAAACCAGAACTCTTCATCACATTTACATACGATCCAAACTGGACTTAAAGGACATCTCGATTACAATCGATTACTTTTTTTTTACAGAATATTATTCTTTGATATAAATACAATACATTCCCGTTGAAAGTTTTAAATTTGGTCCATAATTTCAATATAAGAAACTGCTTTGAAAAGTGAAAAACGGCGCTTGGCCCCTCCCTTCCGCTGGCCATTTTTTCCGGAAGTGACGTAGTTTGAGTCAAAGGAGGCCAACGAAAAAGACAGCCCCAGACGCGGAAAAGTCACCTGTCCATAGTAAGAAAGGCCCTGACGCGAAAAAGTTACCTGATCAACAATCCAGCCTTCATTGTTTTCAACAAATGAAAAAATACTGATTGTTAAAATCCAAGATGGAAACAATGAAAATTACATTGTTTTTCGGTCTACATTGTTATTCGGATTATATTGTTATTCTACGTTTGACTCCAACTAAGTCACGGCCTCACCCAAATCCCGCTCATTATATTCATTTTTTCACACATTTAGAGTTCGAATTAAATATTTTGAAATATGCTACGATGTTATTAATAGATTTAAATAAAGTTGTATATGACAGCTGGCTCCGTATTAAACTTCGATGCATAGACCTGACATCGTCGCAGCAGTCTTTGGTTGAAATTGAGGGCATTTGTCAACGACCTGATTAAAAACTCGGTGCTGGGGAAGGTGGTGGCATAGATGAACATCATTGAGTTCCAGAAAATAGGTAATGAATTAGTTAGGACAAACTATGGTGCTCGGCACGAAAGAAAAAGGAAACTGGCGCATGTGTAAATGAATAAAACTCGTTCAACCAATCGGAAACGATGTATTACTTATACTTGGCAACAGTAATAAGTAATGCATTGATTCCTGTCCGTTTCTGATTGGTTGAACGAGTTTTATTCATTTACACATGCGCCTAATTCCTTTTTCTTTCGTGCCGGGCACTATAATATAAAATGGAATGATTCTCAAAGGCAATTATTTAAATGTATCCATTTCTTCCAAGAATACCTATAATTCTCAAAACATAAATTTCTCAGGCTGTAAGCCTGCCTGCGTTGCCTCTAGTTACTCTAATTATACTCTGTCCGACGAAAGAAAAACTGGGCGTGTCCAATTAAATTTCCAGTTTCAATTGTTAATCATTGGTAATTTTATTTAGCAGCAATGTCTACAATTGAAATTGGAAATTTAATTACACACACTTAGTTTTTCTTTCATTGGACAGCGTATAAAAACCTTTTATTGCAGTTGTATAGCAACTGGCACGTATTGTTAAAATAGATGTTCAACGCCAATTAAGGGGGTCACATGATTTTTATCTAGGAAACCAAAGATATAGAGTAATAATGTCAATGAGAAACTCGCAGAACATGGTCGAATTAGTTTGAAAATCATCATTCCAAAACAGCTTTATCCTCCCATTTTCGAAACCATATACTTTATTCTATACATTTTTTCTCCAGCACTACTTAAAACTCGCCCAGCTATACACAGTGTAGAACTGCTACAGGGCCATAGTTAGTGATGGATGTTTACTTTAATAATAATTGTAAGTTTTTCATGTGTTCATTTTTACTATATATTCACATTCAGATATTACAAAATTTCATCAAAAAACAGCCCGAGCAACGCCGGGGATGTTAGCTAATATTTACTGTGTAACCAGTTTTTTTCAGATGTTTTTTCTACCGGGAAAGCAAATCTTCAGTTATTTTTTATCAGCAACTAGTGATGGAAATAAAAAAAGAAGCATTTGAAGAGTAGTCGAAGCTACGTTTATCGGAAAAATCCCATCACTCAACCAAGCAAATCGGCGTCGGTGGCCCCGTGGTTGCGTGATCACCTCTGATGCCCGAAGACGCGGGTTCGATCCCGGCCGAGGACGATGAGGATTTTTTCAGGGAAGAAATCCTGAGACCACGCACTTTCTTCGGAAGGGAAGTAAAGTCGTTGGTCCCGTGTAGTCGTTTGCCGGCTGCACGTTAAAGAACCCTTGCGAGGCAAAATTTGCGGTCCCTATAAACGCCGTCCTGAAATGACCATAGCAGTTGAAAAGGACGTTAATACCAAACAAACCAAACCAACCAATCAACCAAGCAAGCTCATGTAATCCTGACACTAGTCGAACGGGCCGAGAATCGTTCCTTTTTATTTTTAATTTGTACTTGTAAAACTTGATTTGTACTTGCAAAATTTGATAAAATTTGTATTCGCGCTCAGTCGCCACTCTATTCTTGTTTAATATTTTGAAAATTATTGTAACAACTACCAGTAAGTTCGTCTTTAATTTTAAATAAAGTTATATGTAAACGTAAAGCTTCCTTGAGTGTAGACACCTAAAGAACGGTCAAACCACTATTGTAGGGAAATTTCGAATTACGATATAAATGAAGCAGACATAGAAATAAACATATCCAATTATATAATAAAGTTGAAAAACTATTAATATTTTAATATATAATTTTTTTATAATTTCTTCTCAGCCATCAAAAACTATTTAAATAAAAAAAAATATTTATTCAATTACTGCCACCAAAACTTTTTTAAAAATTACTCCTTCATTAACCTAATTAAAACTAATTGATTCCCATAATCCTAATTACATATGTACACTTAGGTTATGTGCATTTTAAAATTATTTACAATTTCTTCACTTCATTTTAGGAATATTTACTTTAATCATTAAAACAGTTTTTGACACTTCCTTGGAAAGTTGAGAATAAATTATAAAAAACCATATATTTTAAAATATTAACATATCCATTCCGATGCAGCAGAAGCGTTTGCCAAACGTTAAGGTGATTATCAAATAATGACCGACTGTCAGCAGGTGATCATGCACACGAATGATTGTAACCGCAGTTGTGAATATGAATAGTCCGTTTTCAGATACTTAAGCATGTCAGAAGGAGCTCTTACCAAGTTCTTCTTACAGGTAATTTAAAATTTAATTCAATAAATAACTCAGTTGAATATTATTTTGAAAGTCAAAACGTGGTTCTTACTTTGTCCTTGGTTACTGTTTTATATAACTAGCTGATTACCCGCGGCTTCGCCCGCTATGGTTGAAAGAAAAAAAAAGTGCTATTATAAAGTAGCAATAATATGATTACATACAAAATTTCACAAAAATCAGCAAAATTAATTTAAGAAAGTTAAAATATTATACAGGGTTCAAATCATGTGTTCATTGGAAACTTCTCATTGGAACTCGATCAAATTTTAACGGTATACACAGTCTTATGTACCCTTTATTTCTCCAAATTTCATTAATCTAGGCTTTACAGAACCTGAGTTATTAACTTGTTGATCTTGGTGGCGGCATATTTATTTTTGTTCATAGCTCAATTATCGTTCAAATTCGGACCCATGTTCATAGGACTTTTTGCATTTACCTTGACCTCTATAATATCCCCTTAAATTGTCTTACACACGATTTGAATCACCCTGTATAATAACAGGATATATTAAATCCAAAATTGTTCAAATATTGTAATTGGCAGTTAGACAAAGATAAAGACTAATGTGGATAATTGTAATGAGAATCTTAATATTAATAAAAAACTCTTTAACCACAACAACGCGAAAAATAGGATAAATACAACCTGATTCTGGAAGTACTTTTCGGAAGCAATTACTACCATCATTCAGCAGTCCAGCAGTCCAGGAGCAACTCAAAGACAACGAGAGAACTACCTGAGTCTATCGACAATCGACAATCGAACAGCGCAGGCAAAAAACAAAAACCGAGCCATGCGGAAGCCATGCTTCCACTGCCATACTCGTCCAAGTAAAAGCCAAGTACGCTGAATTAGGAAAGAAGCCAGATGAACCTGGTTAAGTCATCCAGAGTATAAATATGAGTCCTTTCCTACGAGGACGATAGAGTTGAATGTTGATTGACGATAGGACACAAAAGTGCTAGGTGATCAGTAGGTTTGAAAGATGGCTTTTTCGATGTCGTTTAAGTTGACGTCCAGGATGTGACGAGGCCTGCGATGCCTGGAGGTACTTCTAAAGGTGAGCCGGTGATCCAGAATATTTGCAACCAATGGATTAGGATGGTCCTTAATCTTCGGAAGCAGCTTCTTCAGCGACTCTTGGACGTGGTTTCTAATGGTAGGTATATCGAAATCTTCAGCAATGGAAGTATTAGTTGCTATTCTTCTGTCGAGTTGGCCAATGATCCTCAAGGTGACGTTTTGAAAGGTTTGGAGGTTCTTCCATCTGTATTTGCAGATTGTAGCCCAGGCAGGCTTACCATACAGAAGAATGGTTCGAATTATCATTTTATATGGGAAAAATTTGCTATTTAATCCAAGAGCACTGTTACGCCCCAGAAGAACAACCAGACTAAACTTTGCCTTCTTGGCGTTGTTGATAGCATAAGAGAGATGGTCACCCCAATTTAGCTTGGATCAGATAGTTTTTTACCCACTCCAGCTCCTTTCCAGATAGGAAGAGTGGTTTTCTAAGCTTTTTTTCAATGAACATGGCTTTGCATTTATCAACGTTTAGGTTTAACCTCCATTTAGCAAATCATTTCTCACACTGATGTAAAGCACACCGAGATATAGCATGACCAGGATTGCGGGCACTAGTCATGATGAACGCATCGTCAGCTAACAGGTATAAATTGCACTTTGTAAAAGTTGGGAAATCCTGAACGAAAAAGTTGAACAACGCAGGGACCAGGACAGAGCCTTGGGGGACGCCAGCATTGATATCACAAGGGTTAGACATGTAGCAGCCAACTTGACACGAAAAGTCCTTTCCGACAGAAAGGAACTAATCAAAGCAATCAGATTGTTAGGAAAACCACAAGTAATCATTTTGTATCTCAAGCCGTTATGCCAGACCTGAACAAAAGCTTTCCGGACATCCAAACAGATAAGACCACCATATTTAGCGTAATTCAGAGGAGTATTTAGATCAAGCCTTCAGAGTTGGAGTTGGCAGGAGTGGCCTGGGCGAAAACCGAATTGCTTCTCATGACTAAGATTGTTGGCCTCACAGAAAGCGTTAGACCTCCTTTGAATGACGTGTTCAAGAACTTTTGACATCGTAGGTAATAAGCTGATGGGCCTGTAGCTGACTGCGAGAGCAGGGTTTAGACCAGGTTTTGGTATCGTAACGATGACGGACTCATTCCACTTGTCAGGGAAGTATCCATGTTTCCAGCAGTCATTTATGACCCTGGTAATAATCGAGGTAAATTGCGCTAAGTACGGTGTTCTTACGCTAAGTATAAATTAGGAGGCAAGTTCTTGAGGGCACTGTTTGTGATAGAATCAATACCTGCTGCTTTCCTGGTTTTAACACGCTTTATGACGTCGGAGATTTCCTTAATGCTAATAGTTTCCACAAGGGTAGGAACTCGCTGAGTTAGCCCATAGGAGTTACACACATCGTTGACAAGTCGAGTATTTGAGCGACTATCAGGGTTTTCTTCATAAGGCGTGGTAAATTGCTTTTCCAGGGAGTCGGCGATAAGTTGAGCCTTCACGATCACTGGTGACAACATCGCCGTCTGAAGTAGCAGTGGTGGCAGGGTGATGGGTCTGTTACCTTTTAAGGCCCTTACAGTACCCCAGAGCGAGTTGTCCTGGACAGATAAGAACTTCAGTTTGTCGCTCCACCTTTGATTTCGTAGAGCTTTAACCTGGACCTTGCGAGAAAGCCTGTTGTACTTAGTCTTGAAGAAGGGTAGTCCCTTACGATGCCATAACCTTCTATAGGAATTCCTTTCAAGAATGAGACATCTTATGTAAGGAAGGAGGTCGAGATGTCAGGACGCTTTCGATCAGCAGTGGAGGCACTGGAAATAGCAGCACCGTGGATAACACTAGTGATAGCACTGATATTTGTGTTGATGTCATCGTTGGTTACAACCTTCTTGTATGGAATACTAGTTTCTCGGAGAATATCCCTGAAAAGTTTCCAGTCCTGTTTGGATCGAAGCCCAATCTTTATATCGATATTTAAGTCCTCAAAGATTAGCATCACTGGTCGATGGTTAGAGGATAAGTCATCTATTGTAAATATATTATAGGGCTTGACGAACCCTTTAAGAACAGCTATGTCCAACACGTCACTGAATGGTGAGTGATCACAGTAGTACGCGTCAAGGGGACCAGCAACAAAGGTGTCAATTTCGTTCAATATATATCCATATAGGATATTACCGCTTTGATTAGGGCATTTAGAGTTCCATGCATGGTGCTTGGCATTCATGTCGCCCGCAATAACAACAGTAGGTCGTCAAGTTCGCACGGATCAAGCTTGTGCTTAGATGAGTTATATAATGAGATGAGTTTGATTTCACGTGTGTCCACATCGTTTATAATCACGGAGACTGCTTCCATTCCTAGTCCGGAGTGACAGACACACGATGATCAATGCCATCCTTAACAATGATTGCTGCTCCACCAAAAGCGTGGCTGGCATTATTACCCAGTGGCCGATCCTTACGATAAACACGATACCCAGGCAAGGTGAAGACTTGAGTAGATTTCAGGTGCGTCTCGCACACGAAGGCGATGTCGACATTCCAATTTGTAAGGTAATTGTAGAACTCGATGCGCTTGCGAGCGATTCCCCTTGCATTCCAAATATTGCAACGGAGTTTCCCTTGATTAATGATCTTGTGTGGGTGTCTGTCCATGATCATTTGTTAGATTCGTGAGAGGCAATCTGTGGCACTGCTTTTCCACTTTCCTTATAGTGATTTAGCAAATTTCTCAGGAACCTGTAAATATCATGCAATTGATTGTGGTCGACCGTACGTGTATCCCTAGTATGTAACCGAAGCATAGGATTTTTCCTCTACCATTTTGGTGCTTTTGATCCTTTTGACTTGTGGTCCAAACAACAGCGCTCTTAGCAGAAGGAGGTAATAAAAAACAAGATTTCTTCCTTGCCGATTTTTCATGCACTCAAGAACAACATAGCTCTAAGAATATTTTGCACAATATTATAAAAATAGCAACAAATATATTTTTAAATAATAATATTAAGGGGAATAAACGATTCTTGCATTGATAAAATTATCTTGGCTTAATTATCTTGGCCTAATATTGATGACGTTTTCATCGTCTGTTGTGAGGCCTGTAGTTTAGAAGGTGATGGCATAACTCGACTCTTCGATAGAAATCCTGAATATATAATTCTCAATAACGTATGTTAAAGTTAGACCCCGAAATCTACCGCCATACTTGAAGCTCCGCCTCCCAGAACCCTCGTGGCCAAAAGTGAGTGAAGATGATCCAAAACAAACATATTGCTAAACATGAGGGTAACTGATTAATAATCCTTTCACACTCCGACCACGGAGTGATAAGTTTATCGTTTCGTTAACTTTGTATTTTAAGTATTTTATTATATTTAATAAGCAAGTTTCGATTATGGTTTCAATTTCAATTTCGTTTCGATCATACTTCGATTACGTTTTTTCATTTCAGTTACGTATTTTTTATTTATGCTTGAGGAAAGTGATTCCTGATTCTTTTTCGTGTCTATTTGTACAGTTGTACGCGGAAATGGTTTTGAATTAATTATTCCTTGGACCCAAAATCGTCAAAAGCAAAGCAGCCAGGCAGGTAACTATTCCATGGCTCACTCCTGCCCAGAACTGTCATGGCTTCACTTTGGTCATAGCATAGTCTTTTAATCCCCTGATCTTTGCACAGGCATTGAATTCCATTATTTTAATCCAACAATTGGATTGCTGTATTTACTGAAAAGTCGTTTTTTGCCCCCTCTCTTGAATGAATTTGGCTACAGCTCAAACATAACAATGCATTTTAACGATCGCACAACGTAACAAAACTGTCAGCTACTCTTAGGTGTTCAGCAACAAAACGTAACATTACCTGACAAATTTGTTACGTTGTGCGATCGTTAAAACGCATTGTTATGTTTGAGCAGTAGCCAAATTCATTCAAGAGAGGGGGCAAAAAACGACTCTTCAGTACAGCAATCCAATTGTTGGACTAAAACAATGGAATTCAATGCCTGTGCACAGATGTGACGACCGAGAGAATGAATACATTGTTTTCTCAGCAGCGAGGTGCACCATAGAGAGGGCCTTTGCATTATTGAAAGAGCGCTTTCGCAGATTAAAATATCTGCACATGAGTAGAATTGACAATATCCCACATGTCATTATTACGTGTTGTGTGCTACACAATATCTGCTTACAAAGAGATGATACTATTGAAGTAGACGAGACACAGAACGAGGATATTCCCGATGTGGAAATTGAATGTCACGGTGTTGAAGGAAACCGCCAAGCAGGAGAAGAAAAACGAAACTATATAGCAAACATTTTATTTTAAAAATTGATTTTATTTTGTTGGATGAATGCATCCGTCATCAACATTGAATTTGTAGGTGTTTAAATTATGATTAAAGTTAAATTAAAGTTAAAATTTGTGTTAATATAGAGACAAAGTTGATCCAAGCTAACTGGCTACTATTTGTTGATAGCCACAGACAATATTATAATGGAATAACAGTACATTAGGTAATTACACTAATGACAATAAGCAGTATGATAAAATAAAAGTACCTGAGATACTGTTATTCCATTCTAATATTTTCTCAGTGGCTTGCAACAAATAAAGTTAATCAGCTAGTTTCGGATTAATTTGTCTCCATTTCATTTATATAATTTTAATCATTCTCATGTTATTTTATTGTCCCCTCCGTGGGCACTACCTTGACGTGGTGGAGGGGTTTGCGTGCCTCAATGATGCTAAGGGCTATGCTGGATAGGGTCGCCCATGCCAGACAGGCCTTAGTTGAGGAGCCAGACAAAAAGTGTCCGGTCGATTGTGGACCCACCCAGGGGACCGGTGCTTCCAATGGGGGCTTCGTATTCGGGGAAAATGGGGTCTTGGTGGTAGCGGAAAGGCTACTCCGAACAACACAGCACTTTGGTCCTTCTGAAATGGGAACCTGAAACTAGCCCGTTCAGACTAATCAACTGATCGCGCCTCCTTGGATGTCCGGCTTTAGGGTTAGGCTGTGCCTATATATATATATATCCCCCCCCTCCCGTATCCCTGGTGCTAATGTGTTCGGTGGGTGGGTGGAGAGCCTTTTTCACTTATAGAAAACAACTCACAAAACACAGAAAAAACAACAGAAAGAAAAGAACTAAAGTGTATGGATCCGAAGTTTATTGTTTTAGAGTTGGTGGATGGGAGATCTTTGGAGCATATTCTGGCCTTCTTCATATTCTAGCCAGCAGCTAGCCTGCCCGAAGTTGCTTAACTCCATCGATCGGAGAGCTGATCGACGAGACAACCAGGCCACGACCACCCCAGGCTGACATTACAGACCTGAGATGGCGGAAATATATAAATATAAGATTAATTTCTTCATCAAGTTTATTATTTGCCTATTGTAGAGAACTTTATGTCTTCATCTTAGTTTTATTTTTAAAGTTTTTAACTTTTGATGTTTATGATTCCTGCAATATTTTGTGTAAAAGATTGTTTAAAATTCTATCTAATTATTTGTAAACAGTAGACATATTAATGGGCGCAAATGACCATAATAATTGATGCACCCTAAAACCAACCAATTATTTTATTGTGTCAGTATTTTCAAGAAATGAAAATAAAATGTGCATATTTTGTTTTATTAAAACATTTCTTTATATAAAAAATGCATCAATTTTTTCTTATTTTAATTGGTAATTATTAAATACTAATTAATTAATTATTGAAGTCACTTGATGGTATACTTGGTCAATTTGCTTGGTGATCGCCATTCTTTATGGAAAATTGATGAATCTTCTTTAAATATCCAAAATTTTCATATTTCTCTACTTCCGCTTGAAGTATCACACTCCTCTATGGACCATCTATCAATGTTCATAATATGATGTTATCTTCTTTGAAAATGTTTTGAAAACTGCTGTTGATAGTATTGATAATGTTCATAGAGAATGGTGGTACATAATCAATTCTATCAACAGCAGCTTTCAAAACATTTTCAAAGAAAACGACGACATATTATGAACATTCATAGACGACCCATAGAAGATTGTGATACTTCAAGGGGAAGTATAGAAATATGAAAATTTTGGATGTCGCTCTAAAACTTTCCGATGTCGTCTTTCAACATCGTTCTCAGACAGTCTGCGTTTTCTTTGGTTGAATTGTATTGTTGGGGAAGAAGTGGAAGGAGTTTCACTTCTGGGCAACAACCTTATCGGAGTTCGAGTATCATCAGGATTGTCCATGCTTGAACACGTCGCCACAGAAATTATTTCAGGCTTTCTGGAGCAAACTTGATCCATAATCTAGCACAGAAACGATGAATATTAGTGGCAAGCGTAATTTTAACTTCAGTAGCTATATAAATGGAAATCCCTCCCCACATGCCTGACACCAAAATGAAATCTGCAAATTCTTTCATGCAGAGTGCATGGTTAATTTGAAGGGAAATTGGGTGGTCAAATGCAGAATTAAGGCTATTAGAAGAGGTTATAAAGGATAACCACAAAACTTTGCCAATATGTAAAATGGATCGTCTTGGAATTTAATTTTGTTAAACCCTGGAAGTGCACTTTAGGTCTCGAAGACCCATAGCATCATATATTTTATATAAGAGTAGGAGTTGTAATATTGTAATTAATTAAAAAATAATAACTCCATTTTAATTAAAGGAAATGGGAATAAATATAAATATTAAAAACAATTGAAAAATGAAAGTCACCCAATGTTGAGAAATAGAATTTATGAAGTGGATGGAACACAGATGAAACGAAGGTCTTGTGGAGCTTATTATCTACATCTGGTTAAAGTAGACTAAACACAGGTGAAAAGGTCTTTGGAGAATTGTTATAAGAAAAACGCAGGAAGAAACACAGTAACAGGAAAAGAAGAGCTATGATAAAAGTCCGATGATCAGTAGTTAGTTGATAATTTTTATAGGAATGAATAATAAAAAACGTTTTCGGGATATTTTATCTCATCTTCAGTTTTTAAAATATTTTGAATTTTTTGAAACGTTTTTTATTATTCATTCCTATAAAAATTGTTATCAACATTCTACTAATCATCGGACTTTTATCATAGCTCTTCTTCTCCTGTTACTGTGTTTCTTCCTGTGTTTTTCTTGTAACATTTCTCCAAGATCTTCTTTTCACCTGTGTTTAGTCTACTTCAACCAGATCTAGATAATAAGCGCCACAAGACCTTCGTTTCATCTGTGTTCCATCCACTTCATAACTTCTATTTCTCCACATTGGGTGACTTTCATTTTTAAATTGTTTTTAATATTTATTTTTTATTTCTATTTCCTTTAATTAAAATGGAATTACCGTTTTATAATTAATCACATGTTTTAATGTATCAGGTCCAGGGGAAAGTTTTTTTGTTTTTGCAAATAATACAATTGACACTCAGATTAATGCATAAATGAATTTTTTATTCTTCGAAATAATCTCCATCATTATCAACAACCTTCTCCCAACGAGATACTAAATCATAAATTCCTTTCTTATAAAAGTCACGAGTTTTACAGTTAAAAAACACACCCAGTTCATGGTTTAGCTCTTCTTGTGTCTTGAAGAAGCACTTGTTTCTCAAATAGTTATCGAGAGATTGGAAAAGGTGATAACATGTTGGAGAGATATCGGAGAGTACGGTGGACGGGGTAACACTTCCCAGGCAAGTTTGTTTATTGCCTGACGGGTCAGCTTTGCCGTATGTGGACGTGCGTTGTCATGAAGAAAAACAACACCCTTACGTTCGCAAGAGCTGGCTGTTAAAAACAACACCCGTGCGTTTGCATAATTTTTCATGTGTACGTTGAAGCTGACCAACATACACGTCTGCTGTGATAGTTTATCCTGGATTTTGGAGCTCATAATAGACGATACCAGCTGTTGTCCACCAAACACGCGAGAGAATCATCAAGACGCTCATCACCAGTTCTAAATTTTTTGAACCAATTCTGAACCACATGCTGTACAAATGTTAAGAGCAGCCTCTGCTGCTTTATGGCCAATTTAAAAGCAGGCTCGAATTATTGGTGATGAAAGTGCCATTTCAGATGTTTTTCCAAAATAAAATTGAATGTTTTCACTTAGACAAGTAGTTGCAAAAGAATGACCAATCATTTCTCTTTAATGTATAAAAAATTTGCATTATTCAAATCATCCTACGAGAGGATTGTAACCATTCAAAAAGTAAAGGTGAAAAAACGAAAAAACAATGGCTGGACCTGATAACAATGGCTGGAATGTTTTTTTGTGCATTTCACCTTATGTAAATTCCCTGACTGAGAAGTCCCAGCCATTAATTTTAAGAACCCCCAAGAAAAGGGGGGCGGGGACATTGCAATAGTTTCATTACATGACGCACTCGCTCTAGTCTGGTTGTTACAAATAAATAAATCTATCTTTGTATTATAATGAGTGCGCGTATATGTGACATATTATGGGGTCCAGAAATACATACTCTTTTCAAAATTTCAAATTTTATTATGACAGTAATGTAAGTTATTTATAGTCACCTCGTAATACTCCCAATATTGACGCGCATTCCCCGATGTTGCATTCTTGTCCTTTATACGCTTGTACGTCCTTTTGAGTGCTTTCCATTTTACATAACATTGATCCCTGGACACACAATAATTTTTTTCATTCATTTTTTTGGCGATATCTTGCCAAACCTAAAAATAAAATGATTAGTTCAAAAATTAATAGAATTGTTAAGAATTAAATAGTTACTCAATTTTTGAAAAAGTGAAAAAAAAAGAACTTTCCTTTTTCTTTGTCATACGTGGATCATTAAACTGATCTTCTTTTTCTTCTACTAAATGTATCAATGCCAAAATGGCCGGTTGGCTCCATGTATATTTATCTGATCAGAGATCAAAACATTATATTAGCATATAAATAGATTCGGGTTTCTTGAAGATAAATAGATTTTTGGTGTATATGCAGGGCGATTCTAAAGGTAGTTACACATAGTTAGGAGACACCAAAACAAACAGGTTTTACCATAGCATGGTGTGTCGGAAGTCAGAACCTTACCATTGTCCGGCTCTGGGAGAAGTGATCACACTGATAAATTATGATAATGAAAACACATGACAAAAAGATGTGTATGCATTTAAAATTTCAGTTAAAAGGGATAGCCTCACAACATTAATTGCAATCATTAACAAAAGTTGCAATCTTCTGATGTGTATCTTTCCATAGTGAAGTTCCTCATATCCTCTCCCTTCAAATCCTTGAAGTTTATAGTGAAATCCTGGGATTGGTGGAGGTGGACCAGTTGTATGGCCTCCCAGGTCGCCATATCTTTCTCCCCTTGACTTCTTCTCGTGAGGCGACATGAAGGCATTCGTCTATCCACACCTGTAACTACCAGTGAAGAGCTGGTTGCCCGCATTGGAGTCGCCAGCAAAGAAGTCCGTGAAATGCCATGACTCTTTGGCAACATACGGGGGTCGATGTTGCGACGATGCAATGCATGCATTGAAATGGCTGATGGCCACTTTGAGCAGCTTTTGTAAGCGTTGTTTTCACGTGTCAATAAACTAATTCCTGAGTGGTGTGGTGGGTGTTACCCTACTAGATAGAGTGCACAGCAGCACAACAAGAGCGCTTTTAATTGTTGAGCTACTACTCCTCCGCATCGAGAGGTCTCAGTCATTCATGGTCTTCCATTATCAGTTGGTATGGTTACGTGATACGGATATTGAAAAGTGGTCTCCTAGGCAGTTGCTTTTTTTTAAATCAGTGGGTAAGAGATAGATAAGGGATGGGGGAGGGCATAGAACCAGCAGATTAGATTACATGGAGAATCTGTGTTCAAGTCGATACCACGTGCACCACGTTTTCAAATTTCAAGGTGCACGTGCTTGTTTGTTGAAAAGTCTTAGGACAAACTTCGTCAAGGAGATTCCATGGTATCCAACCCCTTTGTAAAATACGATTAGTCCATATGTAAATGAACTAATCGCATTCTGGGAAAGCAGTAGGTAAAGATTTGTTCATACAGTAGATTGCTTGTGTTAATTGTTAAAAATAAAATAATCTAGGCCTACCAACCACACTGCGTCCCGGTGTCATTTGATTGTTCAATGCAGTATTGTAAGTAAACGGAGCTGCGGGGACCCTATGTTCATATGACAAAAAATACTTCTAAGGACCTCTTCTATCATCTCCCAAAAAATCTGTACTCAATTCAAAAACACCCTGCATAATAAAATGTAATTATTAACTCATGTAATTTATTATAAATCATTAAATAATATAAAAATTTATTTAGCTATCGTTAAATGACTATTCGATTTAAAAATAATACCTTCAATAGAAGCGTCGGAAATCACCTCTGCAGGCGCTTCAACACTTCGTACATCTAAACGAAAATTTAATTTCACTAAACACGAAAACCCTGTTTTTACATTAATTCAACTAATGCTATTTTAGATTACCTGCTACCTGCAAATCCTGTGTCCAGCTTGGACCCAGCTGATTCACTATAGAGCTTTGACCTGGCTGATCCGATATAGAGCTTGGACTAGGCTGATTCTGTATGGAGTTTGAACCAGGATGCTGATTCTGTATGGAGTTTGGACCAGGAGGCTGATCCGAGTCTTTAAAAATGTAGAGAGAGGACAAATAAAAACCCATGATTCGAAGAATGTAAAACATGTCTGAGTAATTGTTATTGCCAATTTATTGCATATATTGAATATTAGGGTGATGCAAAAGTCAGTTCACCTAGTACAGCTTGAAACATATCTTT
Source organism: Rhysida immarginata (assembly GCA_023313115.1). Lineage (NCBI taxonomy): Eukaryota > Metazoa > Arthropoda > Chilopoda > Scolopendromorpha > Scolopendridae > Rhysida > Rhysida immarginata. The sequence continues at coordinate 19,789 of JAHWFO010025943.1, forward strand.
GGGTGAACTGACTTAGGATCACCCTATACCAGGGTAGGCACGGCAGTGCCAACCCTATAATATGTTTAACCGAGGTCTAGTGGGAACTTTTTCCACCAAAAAGTACCATTTTTACGAAAACGACCGAACTTTAGGAAAAACGTTCCAAAACTTTAGAATAATTGGAAGAATTTTTATGCTAATTGGGTATACTGCAGGATTACTGTAGCAAAAAGAAGTTTTTTGGACACTATAAGGTCGGTCTCAGATTCTGTGTATTGCAGATAGAAACAAAGTAAATACATTCTCTGGAATAGTTTTCCATGAGGATCACTATAAAAAAAGTCGTTTTCAAAATTTTGCAGTGGTTTCAGAGATAATTGGACCCTACTTTGCATAGACATCAAATCCTGTCACATCCGAAAGATTAGTCAGAGAAGATAGAGTGACTTTTATTACAATCTACATGTAATATTCTGTAAAATTGCCAATTTTTATTTTAGTCTGACTTATTCTGTCCTTTCAGGATCAATTTGAATTCTGGTCACTTTCTGAGAAATTGCGTTTTCATTAAGCATCGCCGGGGCTTTAGATCCTGAATATGTGTAGCAATGTAGCAAATTAATTTGCTCTAATTATTAACAATGACCAATGGGCTATTTTTTAAATTTAAGCCACTTTTGGCCAAAAATATTTCATAATTAATCAAAATGTATTCCCCCCCTCTCATTTTAATCAAACTGTAGTCCTAAAAAGAAACGGACTAGTTTATAATAAATGCCATAAAGGGCAATGAAAAAAAAGTTTATAATATGAAACTTGTTTTGGTTTTGCGCAGGCATGGAAAAGGAGGAGACAAGCAGCACTCTACGTGGCAAAAGTTTGTTCTGTTCTGTACTGTTTTTTCATACTATCGACCCCCATTTTAAACCCCTTGAACATGTACAATGAAACATCATATTATTTTGCTCTCAGCTTATTTCAGTGAAATACTTGCATACATCAAAAATCAATTATGCATGCAGTGTTCATAGAAAAGCAATTATGCATGCAATGCTATGCAAAACTACTGCAATGCATAGAAAATTTTGAACATAGCCAGGTGTCATTTACTGTACAAGCTGCTAAGAGATAGGTAGAAAGTCAAGGAACACTCTCAGTCAGTTCAGCAGCATACTATATTGAAACAATGTCAGAAAAATGCGTTTATTTTGAAAACAAACTTTTACATACTGGGTGGTGGGTACACAAGTTTTGTTTTGTGAACCAGTACTT
>JAHWFO010025943.1:53519-136041 GCA_023313115.1 Rhysida immarginata
GTTATTGGTTTACTAGCACGTGCCCTAATGGTGCCCTATGGAACCATATGGTACAATTGGTAATTTCAATGCTAAGATATGGCATGTAATAGATCAAACGACTCGTAATAACGTGCCATGAGTGAATATCACGTGTAAATAATGATAATAGTTATTGGTTTAGTAGCACGTGCCCTAATGGTGCCCTATGGTACCATATGGTAACCTTGGAACTTTCAATGCTAAGATATGGCATGTAATATATCAAACGACTCGTAACAACGTGCCATGAGTGACTATCAAGAGTAAATAATGATAGTGACAATTGGTTTTGTAGCACGTGCCCTAATGGTACAATACAGAATTTATAGAACTTTTAATGCTAAGATATGGCGTGTAATATATCAACCAACTCCTTACGCGTTATTAGATCTTTTGTTATCCATAGCTTATTTGAATCAAGAGTATAGTACTCTTAGTCTTAATGGTATTTAAAACTCATTACTAATTAATTTATTAGTAGTTAATCGCTTGCTTCAATAAGACTTTAGTAATTTAATATGAAAATCTAATAGATGCTTACACATAACGCTTCAGCAATTGAGGCTCACTTCGTTTAACATTATGTGAGAATTCTTACAAATTAAAGAACTTTTATTTTTTTAAGTGTATGAGGAATAACTTCACTCTCCATTTACCTTTCATTCTTCAAGTTTATTCTTTTAAATTCTCTCTATACGTTAGCCTATTTAAATAGTAATTTACAATTTAGTTTTCATATTTATTTATTTACTCTCAAGTGTTTTAAAATGTTGGTTAATTCTATATATCCATGTGCGATGCTATAAATAGAAAATGTGCTCCCTTTATCCGCTTTGGCGGTAAAATCATTCTTGTTAACAATAGGCCTAACATTATTTAGTCATTTTAACTATAGGCCTAACGTTATTTAGCCATTTTTAACCATCGCCCTAACATTAATTAACACATTTAACAATAGGCCTAACAGCACTGAATTTTAAAATGAAATGAGCACGTGCATCAAGAAAGCTTCATAACGGGCACATGCTCCAGGCTGCCATCAACAATGCTTAAATGATAAACAAGAAGTAACACTGTATTCACTTATGACTCGTCGGTAGGATTCGATTGATATATTACATGCCCTAAGTTCATATTCTCAACATTAGTGCACGTGCTTGAAGGGGTCCACGAGAGCTCATCAAAAGTTGATATATCGCTGTTAAGTTCTTCCATTTTCACGTTTTCGTGGAAACGATGGCTGGCCAGGCACATAAAGGTACTGATCATGCATGTATTCTTATATATAGCTTTAGCTAAAGCTCGTAATAAGGGGTCATTGAAGTACTTTTTGGGGGTCATTTTCTCGGACGTAGCATTTCGAAAATTGAAAAGAATGTCATATTCGTCTTGTGCTCGTCATTCCCGTTCGAATGACATATTACATGCCTTATATTTCCAAAAAAAAATTTTAATGGGGGGGTTTGGGTCTCAATAGTCACGTGACCGTTAGACCGATTTCAATCACAAACTAATCAGGTGAGCCCAGGAAATGTCTCTATCGAAGAGCGAAAACAGAATTTGAAAAAGTTAAAGCATTCTCGAGAAATCGTCGGACATACAGATGGACGGACAGACAGACAGACAGACACACAAACAGAGCGAAACCAATATATGCTTTTCAGCATATAATAATGGGGATGGGGTTCTTTAATTATTTTAATTTGGAGTCTCCATCTTGGGTGGTGCTGGTATGACGATTTTCAATCGGGATTCCATCCTTGGGTGTTTTCACTCACTTGGTGATGACGCCTTGTTGTTTAATCACGTAATTGCTGCCTTGTACAGGTGTCCAGAGGACCTAAATTAATGTGCTAAAGAGGGTCCTGGTAATCAGAGCAAAAGGGGTCTTCAGTGATTTGTTTCACTAAGATTTATACCTGGCGACCCCCTGATAATGTGTATATGCCTACCAAACCAGGGCATGGTTAGCGTACTGGGGCCTCATGATGTTTTGTCTAATTACTAATTATCTTTTGTTTCAGAGCAACCAAATTTTTTTCCAAGGGTCTTTACACTCTCTTCTAATTAATTACTTTAGTATCAAGGTGTATTGTTTGATTTTTAATTTTCAGATAATTGGTGCATTGTTTCAATTGTCAACTGACAATCCAGGTCCAGTGAATTAGATCTTGACAACTGACCTCACAAACTTTCTAAATAGTGTCTCTTGCAACGAATGGGTTAATTTTCTTTCTTGTAATTTTTGTATTCTGCTTGCTCAGTTGTTTTTTTTTATTTTAAATAATTTTGTCTCTGTTAATGTTAACCCTTTTTTAAAGGCTTGCTCGGTTAGTTCAACGCAGGTAACATCCTATATGAGATTTAAGTTAAAATCGGTTATTTTAAATTACGAATTTTACTGTCTCAATGTTGGTGAAGGCTTACAAAGGGTTAACTGATTTAGGGTTGTATATGTATGATTTTAAGGTTCTCTTCAGGTTTCAACTGCTTAGTTTAAACCTGTCTTCTAAAAAGTATTTATCTAGACTTTTTACATGTTTCTCTAATTGCAAAACATTTAGTACAATGAAGGTGTAATTCAACATAAGATTTAAGTTAAAATTTCTGTTTTAAATTAAGAATTAACCTTCTCAACATCAGTGAAAAAATTTTCAAGTTCGCTTAAGTAGGATGGATAAGTGTTCACTCTGAAAAGTGTTTAAGGGGGATGTTGCTAGCGTATTCAATCTCAGCAGCATTGAATAATGGGTATTTTTCAATCATTAGCAGTTGAATTTGGTTGACTAATATTGTACAGAGTTTTTTCATTCTTTTACACCTGCTTTCAGGAGTTTAAACCAAATGTAAAGTGTATCAGTGGATGTGGTGCAGTTTTTTTGCTGTGCTATGATCACATGCAGCAGGTCTTCGCTACATCAGCATCTAAGCTTCACAATGCAGATGAAAACAGCTGTGTTTTTTAAGTCTTTCATTTACCATATATTGTGCAATTTTACCTTTGTCAAAGTACTTTGACAAGTTACTAAGTACCCATTGTTTACCGATCACATTGACTTTATTAAACAGGTAACAGAGGTCGGTTTGTGCATTTCATTTCAGTGAGATATGTCAGGGAGCTGTTCTCGTAGATCCTGGAGTGGCATAGGGTTTGATCGCTAGGTGCTATCATGTAAGCTCTCATTGCAACCTTCGAATAAGCCTTTTCAGGGTAATTATTGCTGAATTTGTTTGATTATACTCAATCAGTAGAAGTTTATTTTTCATACGTTGATTATACAGTCTGTTAATGTAAATTTTAAATGTTTTTCTGTGATATTATGGCGGCTGAAGAGAGCTATTGTCGCGGAGCTCACATGTAGACTTGCGTGAATGCTAACGAGACAGAGGCTTGATGGTTGACTGTTATCTCAAAAGCTCTCAGAGGCAGTGTCAAATATGGCAATTGTCGCTGAATTCGTTTGATTATATGTTCATTCAGAACATGTTTATTTTTCATACATTGATTATATATATGCTTTTAACATTAATTTTAAATGTTTTTCCGTGATACTACGCAGACTAAGGGCTCTATTGTCAAGGTTTCACACACACTAACACCCTCGCCTAGATGTCAGCAGGACAGCGCGCTTAGGACTGGATAGTTTCACTTAAGTTATCATAGACATCAGCAAATAAACCTTTTTTCTCAGTGACTGTACTTGAATTCATTCAAACATACATATGTAGCACATGTTTATTTTTCATGCGTTTGTTATACTGCCATTTTAACGTAAATTTTAAATATTTATTATACAAGGTGTTTCATAATTGGTGTCCCGTCTTTAATTCCAAATAACGACTCAAGGGGAACAGATTGGGGGAAAATGAATATAGTAAAACCCCGTTACAACGTACCTCACTTTAACGTACATTTCAGAATAACGTACAAATTTCAAATCCTCTTGGTTAAATTATCCCTTCAGTACCACGTACATCGTTCACATGTCTTGCACTGATTGGTCAATGCAGCCCATGCGAAAGTTGCAACCTGGCCAATGGGCTAATTAAGCCGAGTTCACATTTCATTGGTTGGTCAGTAACTCGGAAATCTCTGCATGCTACTCAGTCTAGCATGTTCGATTGTCGATTGTCGCATGCTACTCAGACGGGATCCAATTTGTGCTGCAATTAGATTAGAGACCTTCACTTGATGAACGATTGCCCATCTTCAATACGGTAAGATTATGTGTTTGTTTATTTTAATTTATGTTTGTTTAATTTATGTGCATGTAACAGGGTGACTAGCGATCGGGATAGGTACGGGAATGTAACCGGGAAAAGTCAGGGAATTTCTCATTCCAACATTTCACTACATATTGCATATCCTATAGTTGTATTTGTATTGAAAAAAATAAAATGCATTCATGTATTCTTATGTTTTTCTATGAATATATGCATTTTTCACAAGCCCCCCCCCAGTTTCAGTATAAGGTACACCTCAGAATAACGTACAAATTTCCAGGTCCCTTGAAGTACGTTGTAACGAGGTTTTACTGTATTGATTATTTGGTTTTAATGTCCCCTAATTCAGAATAAAAATATTTCGCGTCCCTGGGGGTGAAGGGGTGAATTTTTAAAATTTTAATTTTGTAGCGGTAGGGGTTAGATCCCATGTGTTATTTAGAAAGTTGTAGAGCATCATGTAAAATGTGGGTTTAGCAAAAAACCGGGTGAAAAATTCGCATCCCCTGCGCTTTATCGAGTGAGTAAAGTGAAAGGTATGGCTAGCCGATGTGGACAAAAACCATACTTATTAGAAAACAGTAGGGACTACATTTGGAAAACTAATGAGAATAAATAAGACCATTAGCTTTTCAGGGTAACGACTCATTCATTCTCATTCATTTTCAAATGTACTATTTTCTAATAAGTAATAAAGTTCTAATAAGTTTCTAATAAGTTTTTCTGTTTTTGTCTACATTAGCTACCCATACATTTCACTTTACCCACTCGATAAAGGGCAGGGGATGAGATTTTTTCACCGGGTTTTTTGCTAAACCTGCATTTTACATGATGCTCTACAACTTTCTAAATAACATGGGGTCTAACCCCTACTCCTACAAAATTAAAATTTTCAAAATTTACCCCTTCACCTCCAGGGACGCGAAATGTTTTTATTCTGAATTAGAGGAGATTAAAACCAAATAATCAACATTCATTTTTCCCCAATCTGTTCCCCTTGAGTCGTTATTTGGACCTAAAGACGGGACACCAATTATGAAACACCCTGTATAAGAGTAGGAGTTGAATAAGGTATAATTAATTTATTATTCATTTTATTTCTATTTCTTTGAACTAGAATGGAGCTATCATATTTTAAATTAATTTAAATATTTATGTGATACTAAAGCGACTAAGGGCTCTATTACCGGGTACTCGCACGAGTGCTCACACAGGCACCACTGATGCTGTGGATTGTTAACTGCCCGCTAACGCATAAGTGCTCATGGGACTCAACAAATAAACCTTTTTTTCCCTAAGGTAAATGTAGTTGAATTCATTAGATTATACAGAAGTAGAAGATTCTGTTTCTTTTCACGAATCTGTTCCACTGATTTTAACGTAAATTTTTAAAATATTTTCTTTGATACTATTCCTGCTCACCAGGGCGGAGTCATAGTAACAAGCACTCTACTCAGGCTCACACGTTCTATATTTCTACGATGACATGGTACTGTTGTGTTCCATTATGTAAAAACAGAACTGGAGGACATAAATTTCCGAAGGATAAAGGACTAGCTTTAAAATGGAGAGTAGCTATTCAACGAGTGGATAAAAAATTAATGATGTTTCCTTCCTTATCCAGCCGCAACTTGTAAGCAACCTGGAGAGCAAATATTCGTGATTTCAAAGTTTTAAACATGCATAATTCAACATGATTATCTGATAAACTAAATTTTCTTAATTTTTTTTTCATAGCTGCTGCAACTATGCCACTAAAGTTGCTTTCCTTTTTCAATAGCTTTAATGTCATTACTATGTTGATTGTCTACTGCCATTCTAAATTGCATGTAATGTACTACATTACTGTACGTTAATGTTTTTAGATGTGTCATGTGTTCATTAGAAACTGTTTTGAACCCAGTCAAAGGCCATGTGGGAATAATAGCTTCAGGAAGAGTTAGGATTGTTTTGAAATTGTTGTTGCTATCATAACTTTCTAATCTAAAACAGAAACAGAAAAGAGTACCAAAGTACCATGTGCAAAATGAGTGTGTGGGTTGTAGAAATACTGTATAATTAAAATAAAACATTATCGAGTCCGGAAAACAGAACGGAAAACAGTCGGGAGTGTGTGAACGACAGGCCTTTGCCCAAATATCAAACAACACCTCTCAATCAAATCAATTTTTCGTCCCTTTGTTGAAATTTTACGCCTTGAAAGTTCAAATTTTAGTTTGTTTACTGTCCAGCTTCGATAAGCTGCCATCGCTGCCATGTTTTTGCCTTAGAAATAGGGTGCTCGGTGCACTGGCGCCATCTACTGGAGTAATTTTTCGCTTTTTTCCTCATTGATGTGGCACTTAGCAAGATGCCCATGAGTACTGTCAGCTGGAGACGCAACGAAGCATTGGAGTGCAGGTGTGTTTTAAGATTCAACACAAGATCTGCATCTCACATGGATATACTGTACATGTACGACGCTTACCCCCATGACTACAGAACGTGATATTCATTCTATTTTGACAGGTTTTTTCAGCTACTAATTGCAGATATGAGGGTGTTTTTGGCAATTGCTTTCTTTTTGTTCAAGTGCTGTTATTATTAAATTCTTTGTTATGTCATAATTTTTTTTCCTTTGTGGTGTTTAAATTCGGTTACTACGGTATATCTTGCTTCGAAAGATTTGCACTTGGACCGGTCGGCAAATTTCTTTAAAAGGCTGAATTTCCAGCGATCTGTTTGGATGTTAATTTCTCAACAGTAGTTTCTACAATCTTCTTTTTTCTTACTATTACTAGAAAGAGTTTCTTCCAATCTTCTGATACTACACAATTTTAATTTTGTGCTCGTTTTCTTAATAAAATAACATTCGCTTCAAAATATTAATTTTGCCAATTGTTTAACATTTTTATAATATCCGATTTTGTTCATCGTGTGCTTGAAAAGGTTAGTCTGTGCAAAATATTTTTTCAAAAATAATGTACTATAAGCACGCAATTTACAATTTGAACATTACGTTAAATTGATTTTAGCGTTATACAGATAGTAATTTGTACAATATAATCTCTACCGAATACAATTCCGTTTCATTTAAAGAGTTATGTAAACTTATCTAGGCCAGATTCTGTATAAAGATTTTTCTTCTTTGTTAGCATCTTTAGGTCTTCTTTTAATTGCTGGTTATTGGTATGGATGTGCAGACCTTAAGGTCTATGAAGGGTCTTAAGATGGCATGTTGCAAGGTTGTCACGGTCCGTTTTTAAGCGTCACAAGACAAGGTACGTCTATCCTACAAAAACGACCGTGACATCAAATGAGGATGCTAGGGCGCCTCGAGAGAAAACGAAGCCAGTCGATGTGATCAACCCGGGAAGGCAAAGTGGAATCGCTCGTGCACGGAAGCGTGAAAGCGAAGCGGAAGGCATGTCAGATTCGACGATTCCGTTTCCCGAGAAAGAAGGAGATTCATGTATTGCAAGCGATCAAGATGGAGCTGGAAAAAGAATTCAGAAAAATGTTAACGTTAACAAAAATGCGATTCCAGAGAGAGGAAGGGGATTTCTATATGCAAGCATCTCAGTTCCCGCCTACTGGAGCCTTTCTCTACATTATGAACATTTAGTTTACTTCAACTTGGCTCATGAAGGAAATTTATCACGTGGCGTCACAGAGAAAAGGATTTCTATGGCTATTGCGCCATCGTATGGAATTTTCCCTTTCGGACTACGGGGGTTTATAGATAACGATCTAGGCTGCATCGAGGACCGATTCAGCGTGAACTTTCTTTTAATTGACGGCTATATCCGAAGTCAATTAACGGGGTAAGCCAGTAATCTTCCTTTGGACTGGACTTTTTTAGTAGCGCGCAATATTTTTCATTACAATTACATATCGGCCTATGCGAGTGACTCTCCATTAATATACAAGAAAGTTTCAAATTAATTTGCCGCTAATTGTGCTTCCCCATTAGTGAACGCCGTAGTACTTCTAATTAAAACTGTCTTTAGTGAATTTGTTAACTCTATGTGCATTTATTGCTCCAAACTTTTTACGACTACAGTTAAGTCTCGCCCACTTTTAAATACTGTTTATTTAAATTATGTTAAGCCTTCCTTTCCACTAATTAAATGTGGTTACAAGTCTACTGGTGTAGTGCTAAAGTGAATTACTCAGTAATGCGACTAGATGCTTGGCTCTTAATCTTTGTCTACATTATTGCTACGAACTCTTAGTACGAGTAGAGTTCTAATAAGCCGTACGCTGATAAGATATCCCGACGGCTCTTCAATTGATCTTCGTGCTGTAGTGATTTGCACATTATGCATCCATTTCTATAAGTATCCATGCTTCATTAATTGGATCATATTGAACTTTCTTATACATGTACATGTTTAAGTGATTTTTCCTGCATCCAGTGTTTCCGAACTGTCTCGTTTTACATGAAATTATATGGTACAACTTCAAGATGAAGTGTATCGTGCATCATTTTCATGGTTGAATAAATTATATCTATTTTATCACTAATTTGCGTATCCTTACTTCTGTCTTTCATACTTACCTTCCATTGCCACGTGACAAAGAGTAACCTGAATAAAGATTTAATGTCTGTTATTTCATAGACATGATTGAATAGACTTATGCTTTAATAGTTTTTTCACCCTTTCTACTTTTCCTTCATTTGGTTTGTTAGCATAGTGCCGCTGGGGTACTAACAGTAAATAAGTTCTCGATGAACTCTTTAATTAACGGGTCGTCTTTCTGTTTACGGAATTTATTAGAACTGTCATAAATTCGGTACTCATAATTTATTGGTGATGGTCAATATTAATCATGGTGATGTACTTCATGCATTCCGTAAATTGTAAGCAACTAAACTCTATTCAGAATTCGCAAGGCAAACTGTTAGACCTTCTTTTTGTCAATTTTGCAAGTTTCTCCTGTTTTCAGTAAACATGAAAAGTATGCCCATATTTCTTATCGCTACAATAAAAAAGCTGCGGATTTTAAATTGTTTTATAAACTCTTATCATCTGTTGACTGGTCCTTCTTAGAGACATGTGATAAAGTCGATGATATGGTTCAAAGCTGTTATGATACTTTTCATCACATACTCTCATTTTGTGTCCCTATAATTAAAGATAAAAAATTAACAGTTATCCCATGTGGCTCACAAATGAAACAAAAAAATTATTAAAGCTCAAGCACAAAATTAGAATGAAACTTAAAAGAAACCCTCCACCCTCTTATAAAGATGAATTTAGTCAATTGCGTTCCAAAGTCAAAGCACTCATAAAACGAGATTTCAAGAACTACATGTCATCCGCCCAATCTAAAATTAAATCAACGTCCAAAATTTTCTGAAACGTGATAAAAAAAGCTTAAGGGCTCCAATAATGCAAGTTTTAAAAACAAAATGTTCTTAAATGGTGAATGCTTAAAGTCCTCGGAAGATATTGCAAATGGCTTTGCAAACGATTTTAACTCTGTATTCAATTTCTCTACCATTGATAACTCAAAATGCTTTGAGGAAGTCTTCCCACGCAATTATATTCTTAATGACAGGGTGGAATCACCAGAACCTCTCGCCGAATTCTCATTCTCTGAAATTCATACAGCCATCACCAAAGTTAGAAACAAATCTCCATCGGTTCAGATGGCATTTCCTCCTACATCTACAAAGCCTGCAGTGCTTTTCTCATCTGCCCTCTAAAACACATCTTCAATTTTTCAATCCAAACGGGCACTTTTCCTCAATTATGGAAAAATACCAAAGTTGTTTCTTTACAAAAACAAAGGTGATTCAAACATCATAAAAAATTACCGCCCCATTTCTATACTTTGTTTTCCAACAAAAAGTTTTGAATATGCAGTCTATCAAAGAATCTATCCCACTGCCTCGTCCCATATTTCTCCCTACCTGTATGGATACATGAACGGTAGATCAATTCAATCGAATCTCATGGATTGTATACATCTCATTGGTGATGGGATTGCCCAAAACTGTCAGGTTGACCTAATATCCATCGATTTTGAGAAGGCGTGTGACAAGGTGGACCATTTCCTTCTTATTAAAAAACTTTTACAATTTGGATTGCATCACTCGCTTGCCAAATGTTTATGCTCATACATTACTGATCGAACAAACTACGTTATCATAAATGGCACTACCTCCAAAAGCTTCATATCCTCCTCAGGAGTGCCCCAGGGTTCAATCTTAAGACCATTATTATTTCTCCTGTTCATTAATGACATACAAGATGTAGTAAAATCATCCTCTTTGTTTTTGTTCGCAGATGACATCAAAGTGGGCAAAATTATTCGTACCCCACTTGACTGCTTTGATTTGCAACTAGATATCTACTCTATTAGCTCTTGGTGTATCGAAAATAAAATGCATACTAATGAAAAGTGTCACTCGGTCACTTACTCACCGATATATTCTCTTCATAGCTTCTCGTACACCCTTAATGGTTCTTCGCTTGATAAACTACCACAAAGGATCTAGAGGTCTTTTTTAAGCACAACCTATCTTTCACCGAACATATAAACCACATTATCTCTAAAGCCCATAGGATCTCTTATTTCATTGTTCGAAACTCTACACCTTTCAATAGCACAGAATTTTCTATTTTCTTATTCAACTCCCTCGTAAGACCCGGCTTAGAGTAGTTATGTTACAGCGGCGTCTTGAGAAAGTTCAAACTGATTTTCTACGCTCCCTTCTTCACTTATCAAATCATAAATTTTTAATGAAAATTTATATGCTACAAACTCTTACCTCAGAGATCACTTTCATTGTGAAACGCTACTTAACAGACGTATTTATCTCGACGCCTGCTGCCTGTATAATCATATAACCTATTCTGTTAGATTTCTCGAGTTCATAAAACTACGCACTCCCAAACTAAACTCAAGAAACACTGATATATTTTATTTATCACTGAGTAAGAAATGTATTACAAACAATCTCCCTTTCAATCGATTATGTAAATTAGGCAATATATTCTCAAATTAATTGATATTAACTTTTAAAATTATAATGAATTTAAAGTTATAATTTATGAACATGTAAACTCTTTTTGTTATTACTGATGCTTATTATAAAAAAATCTTTGTTTCAATATCTGCTTTGATGTTTTCAATTATTGTTCTTATATTTGTTTTCCTGTAAGCTGTCATTGGGCATTTCTAAGCCTGTTGCTTGCAATAAAAAATAAATAAATAAATAAATAAATAAATATTCATGGTCTTAAGATCTTATATCTTTATGCTCAAGGCTTACATACAATTTGCATGGTACTGCCTGTAAACCTACAGCTGAAATGGCTAAACTTTTTTCCATTTCCTTTAAACATTGATATCAAATGCAAGAGCTTATTCGGGCTCATAGCTTACTCAGGTCTTTTTCAGTGATTCTGAAAACAAGATGATTTCTTACGAGGGTTTTTTTCCCAAAGAAATTCCATGCAAATGTGATGACAGAGTCTTCATCTTGAAGTCACAATTTAATGAGTTTCTTTAAATGGTTATATTATGAAGTTTTTAAATTTGGTTGATTTCCCTCTCCAAGTCCTCACACAAGTCCTCAATCGCTTTTTAAATTAGCACTACTACTTAGGTTAATTATTCAACTTTTATTTCTTTCAGTGCATATGAGGGGTACATGAGGGGTAATACATATTTCAGCAGACCTTCAAAATTACTGTAAACATAATACAACTGAACATGAATATTTCTCTTATGGCTGTAATGACAGAATTCTGATATACAAATTTTACTCAGAAATGTTTAACAACTTGAATGAATGAGTTTGAATGAAATTTATTCAATTACAACGCACAAAGTGGTCAAAACAGTTCATAGTTCATATTTTTGATGAATGCAATACATTCATAATTCAAAAAGTGATGAATTCCTTGAGGTATTGCAGGCATTTTATACTCTTCCTCTCTCTCTCCTATAGACTAAAATTTTCTCAGTATTTAGACAATGTATGATCGACGTAGAGTTACATAGAGTTGCGATGTGATAGAAATCTGGGTAGTGTTTTTCTCCAGATTAGGAAACTCGTGGCTTTAGTCTGTGCAAAGTGCTTCTGGCTTGAAAACTCCTAAAATTGGCTAAGTCACAAGTAGAGCCTCTATCTCGTAGACTAATTGGCAAATACACACAGCTAAATCGATGAGGGTAACAGACTACGTATCCCCAAAACTCTGTTTTGCTTTTTATTTTCAGCTGTCAGAAGGCTGAATTTGAACTCACAGGTAACGATTTTTCGATCCTTCACCAATAACGAGCTCCAAATCGGAAAGCTGGACCTGTAAACATAAAGTGTTACACAGATCTTCAATAAAACTAATGTAATGGTCCTCCATGCATTTGAAATAAGAACATTTCTTAGGCATGAGATAGATGTTGAAAAAAGTCTGTTCTCTCAGTGGAATCAATTTAACAAGTGCATCAACATCTCTACAATTATCATAATACCCCTCGCTAATTTTTAAGATGTGTTGTTCTATGATGTCTGATGGGTTGAAAATAATACAGCTGATGAACCCGTCACTTGTGTCATATAAGAGCATAGTTATGGGGGTCTACAATTACTTTTTCAGGAACCAACTAGATATAAAGCCTAAGTAAAACGCAGCTGTGAATTCAATGAAATGCTCGAGGAACCTGGAAACTGCACGAAACCATCAGCCAACTTTGTCTCATACCAGCGACCTTAAAATGATATTTTAGAAAATCAATGGCTTACGACATTCTTTCTAATTTGGTACTCTTAATTTCGACAACCTTTTGGTACAAAGGCGTCTTCTTTGGGTACTTAATCATTACAGAAAAATCTGAAACCCATTTAAAAGTTCCATTGTAATCAGGAGTTAAAGAAATTTGGTCCTCAAAGAATGTATTTGGAGCAACATTAAATTCTTTGCAGAATGCAGGGGCATTAAACCGGATCCCCACATTTAGTGGTAATCTCAAGGTGATTTTATGATCAGAAACAGGGTTATGATAAAAGAGAACAACTTGCAAATATGCTTGTAGAACCAATTCCACTTCAACTATGAAAGACATGAATGAAGGAATTCTAACAGGTGAGAAAATGTTAAGTTCGATTTGTTTCTCAATGAGATCATCCTTAAACCCAATTTTAAATGTATTTTTACAGCTGTAATGTTCTTGAACAGGGCTGGGAAATGCGTTTCCATTAATGCAGTCTCCTATTGTCTTCGGAAATATAGCATACAGGGTAACTGTATAATAAAATGAGCCATTTTATTGGGGGGATTTTCTCCCCATAGATTAGTTTCAGGGCAAAAAAATCTGAGTCTTCATAGATGGTGACGAATCACGAACACAACTGGCACAGAACACAGCTTGTTAAACGTTTAAACGATATGCTTCTCGAACCCAGCTGTTTATGCTGTTTGAGTAACCGTGCCATTTCACAATAGCTTCAAGAACACATGCCTTGTGCGCCATTGAGTAATCCTCTCAATATTAAACACTTTGAGTTTTTCCCACCTTTTGTAATTCTTGTTCGTAGTATATACCAGCAATCTCATGACCACTGTAACCTTTTATTTTTTACACAATGGGCTTTCTATAAACGATGTTTGAAAATTCAAACAACTCCTCGATCCAAATGAGTAGATAACCCTTGTTGAATATGTTTTTCACTTTCAAAATACGTACGTAATCTCCAATTTGTAGCCGCAGGGATGACTGCTGCGCTGATATACACTGAGTTAGCAAAACTCATGGGATAGTTACTTAATATCTGGTCGGGCCACCTCTGGCCCTGTGGAGTGCAGCAATACGGCGTGGTAGTGAGTCTGCAAGTCCCTGGTACACTTCTGGAGGCAGTTGACACCAGATAGTCTGCAGAGCCGAAGATAGTTGCTGCCCGTTCATGGGCGGATGATCCAGTGCCCGGAGCCTGACTTCAACAGCATCCCAGATATGCTCGATGGGATTCATGTCAGGGCTCCGGGCTGGCCAGCTCAATCGTTGGACCTCTCCTGCATGCTCCTCGAACCATTCGCAGACGACATTGGAGCGATGTGGTGGAGCATTGTCATCTTGAAAGACTGCTACGTCGTCAGGATGTTGAAATGTCAAAAACGAATGCAGATGGTCTCCGATGAGTTGACGATACCGTGGACCATTCAACATTTGGTCCAGGATAACCAGAGGGCCCATTCCAAACCAGGAAAATGCACCCCAGACCATCACTGACGCCCCACCACCCTGCACCACCACCTGTTGGCATGCGGGATCCATCGTTTCGTGAGGTCTGCGCCACACACGGTGCCTCCCATCAGCGTGATACAGTTGATATCGTGACTCATCTGATCATATGACGTTACGCTACTGTTGCAGAGTTCAGCCAAAATGGTTGGTGGCAAATGCACGCCGGAGTGTCCGATGACGCTGGACAGGCATTGGCACCCGTGTAGGGCGACGGCTGCCAAACCCGAGGGCATGCAGATTCCGATGGATTGTCCACCGAGAGACGTTTCTAGTGCGGCCAGTATTGAACTGGTCTGTGATTTGCTGCACTGTTGCACTCCTATCTCTCTGAATCATTCGTCCCAGGTGTCGCCGGTCACGATCATTCAGGGCAGCTGGACGCCCGGTATGGTGCCTGTTGTGGACTGTGATGCCTTCATCCAGCCATTCCCGATACACCCTGGAGACAGTTGAGCGGGAGAGCCAAATTCCTGCACCACTGCCGAAATGGAACATCCCATGCGTCAGGCACTTACTATCATACCCCGTTCAAAAGACGTCAACTCGCGACGACGTGCCTTTTCTGATTAATCACTTATCCAAGCTCTTCCCACAACGTCTAATGGTCCATTCCCAGAATCCGTTACCCCTGTGAATTCGTGAGTCATGCCCATCAATCAATGTGCTTGCTATCCCATGAGTTTTGCTAACTCAGTGTATAATAACCCAGCTGCTTCAGAAACAGAGCTGGGGCATTTCAATCGTTAACCTCAGATGGAGGCATACCCAGTGATCTCTGGACAAGGTTTTTGCAGCTTGGTAAGATATCGAAGTACCTATGTTTGTTGGAAAACGGAAAAATCTCAA
Organism: Rhysida immarginata; assembly: GCA_023313115.1. Taxonomy (NCBI): domain Eukaryota; kingdom Metazoa; phylum Arthropoda; class Chilopoda; order Scolopendromorpha; family Scolopendridae; genus Rhysida; species Rhysida immarginata. Next base: position 68,850 of record JAHWFO010025943.1, read on the forward strand.
ACATATGTGTTTTCAAAGTTGGGTCAAACTTTTCCGCCATTGCGGCTTTAAGATCTGATTCTGTTGCAAAGAAATGAATGCTGAGTTCCTTAAAATAGTCTTGACCATGTTTATTTAAAAACTTCTCTTTATCATTGTTCACTTTTAGAAAATCCTGACCTATGCATATCGAGAGAAAATATCAATGCAAGTAAGAAGAAATTCATATCCATCTTTCTGTTTTGACAGACTGGTTAGGTCAACAAGATCTACATGAAATTGCACGAATGGAGAAAAAACACACATGCCACTGCGTGAATAATAATGTCAAACAAGATTATGTTGTGTGTAAGCATGCACATCTCGTAACTATTTGCACGTCCTTTTTTCAGAATGAATTTTTTGTATAGCAAAACCACGCACACTATCGAACCCAGCCGAATTTCTAGGGTTAGAAAATGCTTTATCCATATCAAGTGTTTAAATTAAAACCCTTTGTAGTGTGCAAATGTATTTATAAAGTTTGCGAGGTCAGTTGTCAAGCTTCTAATTTGCTGACTTAGAGTTGTCAGTTGTCAATTGGAATAATGCACCAATTATTGGGAAAAAACAACAATACACCTTGAAACAAAAGTAGTTAATTAGAGGAGCATGTGAAGAGCCTTGGAAAAAAAATTGGTTGTTCTAGAAACAAAAGATAATTAATTAATAGAGAAAAATTGTAAAGAAAATTACACGGCCTGGACTCGAACCAGGGACCTCCGGGTATACGCCCCAACGCTCTAACCACTAAGCTACCATTAAATAGTAGCTACCCTTAGATGTTCAGGATGGTGCCTTTGATGTTTTGGGAACATACTCCCACCACTATTTATTTGCCCCATATGTGTAACTACACTTCTGTCCCATAAAGCCTCGTTCATTCCTTTGGCATATGTTGCGGCTCCTGCTTTCAACCTGATTGGCATTAGTTTATACATAAATAATCAGAATCGGGTTTTAAAGGCTCCTAGATGGATATTACCAAGATTTAACTGTACCTTGTATCACCAGACCTTAATCGTACCTGATGATATGCTTGCAATTTGTCTATTTTGTTAAAATATTTTGCCCTTGCAGCTGGTCTAGTAGAAAATCGTGGAACCAAATATAAATTAGTCTTTGACATTTTGTTTAATCCAGTAGTTGCATATTGGTCTATTTTGCTAAGTATGAACACAATAAAGAAAACCTTGGAATAGCAAAATAGTTTAATAATGAACCTATGCATTTCGAAATAATCTCATCATCAGGGTAGGGAACGACTACGACCAAGTCAGCTCCCACCACCGAATATGGTATATGTTCACCATTCAGAAGAACTTTGATTCTTGTTGATTGGTGGGCTACAAAGTTGCTTACAGTATTTTTGGATGAACAAATGAGGTAACAAATATAATTTTTTTTTCAAACACAAGATTGAAAAAATTACAATTAGATTACAAAAGGAAAACAAATTCAATAATTTGCTCTTATAAACAGAAGCTCTTATATGCGGGTTCAAGGGTTCTGCGTATGGTAATGGAGTGTGGATCATTTACCCCTGTTAATAATGCTGTTCATGGCATCGAGGACCGGGTTATGTTCAAAGTTCGTTTAATTGTTCAGGATCCTATCACTGTCAGTCTTCACTATGAGTCTTCACACATTTTCTGATCTCCAGTGCCTCGAATGTCAAAATTTTCCTATCGTCTCGTACGAATTTTAAAACAGTCATGACCTTCTGCATAGGTGCTTCTTACTAATAAGGTGGTCCACAAAGGCGGACTTACCATCACCGTTGATCCACGCTTTGCGATGTTCGTTGAAGCGTTCCCTGAATGACCTCTTCGTTCATCTAACGTAATAACATCCACATGTGGGGCAATTGAGCTTGTAGACTCCACTGGCTTAAGTACGTTTCTGTTTATCTTTATTAGTATTTGGTAATACACAGATAAAATGTGTCAGACCTTTTTATGGACACCTTGTGTATTATTCATTTTTATATTTTAAATCCTATTCATTCCTTTAATCGTGTTATTAATCAAAAGTCAAGCGAAAAAAATAAAGCAAAAAATTCAGAAAAATGTTTTAATTTTTCACAAATGTATGTTTCAGTTGTTTATTAATTTGTAACATGATAATGTTTTTAGGCCAGACATCATTCTACAAAAAACATGATTCCAAAAACGACACTAAAAAGCATTACGGAAATAGTTTTGCATTGTTGGCGCCGGTTTTGAAGCACACGCCGTAACTGAAAAGTCAGCTGAACATTGTTGTCTGAGCAACAATTTTTATTTTAAATTTTTACTACAGAGATATTATGAAATATGTTGAAAGTATCGTACAGATAGCTCCACTATACTTCGCTGTCTTACCTATCAAATTTGTGTAATGGCCTACCGTTTTGCTTTCAGTGTTTTGACTGAAGACTAATGAATCCGAGTGTATTGGAATAAACTCTTTTCCATTAAAATAAATAGACTTTATTATTCACAATTTAATTCATAATTTATTATTTTGAAGCATTTGGATATTTTGATGCTTTTTAAAATCTTCATCTTATTTATAATTTATGTGCTGCTTAAATTTCTATCTGCTTTGAAGTGCTTAATTTATTTCTATAAATTCCTTCTTCTCTATAGTTAAGAATAATGTTCCGACACAAAAAAGCTTTACGGGTGATGCAATAATCATTACGGATGATGTAATAATAATAATAATAATGGATGATGCAATAATTTTAATTTTGCGTCACACAAAATACACTCGTTTTGAGATTTCAGATACTGCGAAAAGCTTGCAAGTGCCGTGTTTGTGGTCCCACAATGGATTGTAAGCACAGACGCGAGTAAGGGGACGCATCTTAAGCTTAGACGCTGTGTTTACTCGGATATCCTTGCTTATATTTCTTACTTCAGTTCTTAATCGGTATTACCGATATACATGATTCTCTAGATTCGCCAATTGATAAACAAATAAAACGTCTATGTACTGTATAAAATATTTATTTGTTTGTTGCATCTAAAAACATTATCATGATTTAATGCTTCGGACTGCATATTTCGAACTTAGTCACCTACATTTTTACCAATATATTTTAAGTGAAAAAACATAAGAACTACATGTATTATAATAAAGCATAAAAGATTTATAGAAAATGCTCTATAATTTGTAATTAGGGCTAAAAACTAATTAAAATCAGTATTATTACGTAAATTTTATTCTTTAATAAATTCTTATATATTTTGAATATTGACTGATATGCGTATATGATATCTAGTGGGTTTTTAAGCGCATAGTCACTTAGAAACCCACCAGATATCATAAACCTCTTCCCAAAACTCTAACATTTAATAACCATGACAGCGTCCTCTCAGATTACAGTAGTCATTTCTTCCAAACATCGATCAATCTGCGACCAAAGTTGTATCGTAAAATTGCCCAGCAGTCGTTTCTCGACCAACATTGCACGATGTTTACGCCATCATAGTTTATGATAATTATATTACAATTTTTTTTATTAATATGTATTCATAATTATATTGTCAAGAGCACTAGGAATATTTTGTCGCAAGAAATGTTACACGCTCGTTGAGATAAGCTCAAACTTGCATTGTTAATTATAAATAATCGTTATTTTGTTTATGTATTTAGGCTTTCATCACCTGTTCTTTTGGAATACCAAACGTCGGTTATGTGGTGACATTCTTTGCCTTAGCTTTGATGACAACGCCTTTCTACTTTTGGATGATATTGAAATACCTGGGTAAAATTGTCACTTTGCTATTAGTCTATGCCGAATCTCTTGCCTATTTTATCGTCCTATTGCTGCTACCAATTGCTGCATACAACGTATACCTTCTATTCTTGCTGGCAGTTCTTATAGGAACAGGCAATTCATTATATCTAAGCCTTACATCATGTACGTATTATAAAATTATTTAATTTCTTCTAATTTTACCAGTGTCTGAGATTCGTTAATTTTTTCTGTTTTCCCCCAGCTACATATTCTGTGTTGTTTCCACAAAATATTGAAGCAACACAATATTTGGCCATTTTCTGGAGATCGGTTGGTCTTATGCTTGACTTCAATTTATATAGATGGCTGTGCACGGGTTCTATCCTCTACGTACAGATTGCTGGCAACACTCTTTCAGTAGTCATGTATATGATATTAGAGATAGTGTATCAAAGAAAAGCAAGGGGAATAGTATAATAGTACAATTTAAAGTAACGTTAGCCTTTATGATAATGCTTATGTTTATGGTAATGTTATATTTATTTAATTATACAGGGTGTTGTTAGATTTCATGTCAAAAAATGATAGGAGTGATTGAATATGCGATTCTAAGCAAAAAAGTTCATATGAACATGGGTCCGAATTTGAACGATAACTAAGATATGAACAGAAATAAAAATGCCGCCACTAAGAACAACAAGTTAATAACTCACTTTCTACAACATCTAAGATGATGAAATTTGGGAGAATAATAAGGAACATAAAATTGTGTACACCGTTAAAATTAGAACGAATTTAAACGATTAGTTTCCGAGTTACATAGTCAACATCGTAACACGTTGTGGTTAGTGCTCACATGTGAGTACGTATTACGATGTTGATCTTAGTGGCGGCATTATTATTATTATTATTATTATTATTATTATTATTACTATTATTACATCGTTTGTATAGCTTTAGCCATTTGGGTCATTTTCGGTGGACGAAATCTTGTGATCAATATTTCAACCTCTTCCACTAGTCAGATCTTGCTGAAATTTTCTACACATACGTAAAGTCAGTGACAATGCATGAATCTAAAAAAAATTTCAAAAAATCCAAAGGGGGGGAGGGAATTAATATGAAATAGAATTGGCTTATGTTTGCTTGTTTGCTCACATGGCGCTATGTGTACCTAATTTTGACGTAAGCGTTGTTTTTTGAATTTTTTTTTCTTCACTTATTTTTGTTTATATCTCAGTTATCATTCAAATTTGGACCCATGTTCAAATGAATTTTTTTGCGTAGGATCGCATATTCCATCACCGCTATCATTTTTGACATGAAATTTAACAACACCCTGTAAATATCAAATAGCAGGACAATAAATCAGCTTTGGACCTGAAGAAGGCCTCGCCCGTGAAAAGATATTAATAAATAATAAATATTCACAATCAAAGTTGCTCTAATGTCCTCTATTTGTTATTTTACAGTAGATTAGTGAGGCAATGAAGACCCTATCCTACATGTATTTATTTAATTATATTTATAAGAATTAAAAGTTAGCAATGCATATTAATATTAATTGAGGCTTTTTGTAAATTTTACAGATACTCATTTTTACTTACTTTATCTATTCATTTGAATAACTTACATATATTTTCATGCAAATGAACAGAATTTTCCTTGTATAACTTTGAATTATGACTTCCTAAAATTTGAATTAAGATTCATATGGTAACCTCCTTAATTGACGTCTTATTAGGCTGTTTTTTCTCATTATTTACGTTAGAGAGCAATACCGTTAGTTGTTCGAGACTGGTTTTTATACAAATTCAAACTACCCGAACATATATGAATAATTCTACTCCTAGGCCTGTTGTTATCAATAGCTAACTCTTATCAGTATCTAATTGCTGTTAGGTTTGTAATCACCATCAATGATGATTGTGGGTGATCCGCTCATCAGATTTTGGTGAACTTTTTTTGTTTTGTTTTGTTTTGTTTTGTTTTGTTTTGTTTGGAATTTGCTTTTGAATAAATGTGCACTTGGATTTTTTTGTGTATCTCTTACAGTTTTCGAGATAAAATTTGGATGTGCCCTAATTTGCATATTTGAGATGATGAAAGGTGGTGATGATGTAACAATGTATGACGTTTCAGTTGTTTGGTTTTCTTTCTAGGAGGTGTTGCTCAGACCAATACCACCTAGACAGAGAAAGCCTACGCACGGAAAACTCATACATTGTGTCAAGTGGTAATTTAAAGTGAGGTCATTTATTAAAAAGTGGCAGAGTTTGGCATTGGAAAAAAATTATTTTAATCTGTTGCTATTTCGGACTACATATATTATCAACAAAATTATAGACCATATTTTTTTTAATTACAATTGGATCCAATACGTCCATCCAGGGCCTGTATGCCTGAGGCCAAAGAGTTGGGTCCCTGGATTGACGACTGCTGTATGATGGTCGCAGCAGCCGGGAGGTTGAAGAATCGTGTCTCACTGATGGTCGCTCATCCCGTGACAAGCCGTGCCTGGTGTTGCTTAACTTCAAGGAACTTGTGTGCTCAGTGGAAGACCTTCCCCAAATTCAGGATTTCCAAATGTTCTCTGGAACTTGTTATTTATATAACAATAAAATTCATTAACTTCAATAATCAATTTATATCTCTTGAAAATAAACGTTAAATTACAAGTGTCCTTCGATGGACGCTCAACGGGTCTTGCAACCCCTTTGGTGGGAGGATTGCTGGAACCCGTAACTGTTCGGATGTGGAGAAAGTAGTGAACAACGTCGGAAACCTATCGATACAAACAAAATAGAGCATTAACAATATGAATATCAAATACTTAAGCCTAACGCATCTCCTTGTATTGTCTAACTAGCATTATCGGAATTAACTTTGTGTATCGGACCAACAATGTATATCTCATGCAAAGCAAAGTTTCTGCAACAATCGGCCAAATTTATAGATGCGACTGGTGTGGTACTCGTCGTACGACGGGTTTTAATGCTAACAAAAGCAAAGCCTAGAAAGACTATGTAACAAAAGTAAATGACGCGACAAAAGAAAACAATTAAAAAATCTCCTTTCTTTTTAACAATATAACACCAATTAACTACTTCAGTCCTACGTGTCGGAGATTCGAAAAATAGCTCGATAATTGTTTGATGCGTGTAATAACAATTAGTAAACAGGTGATTAATGATTTCTGTGTGAATAATGAATAGGGTAATAGCGCCGAAGAAGCGACAATTTCAGACAATCTCGGTAGTCGAAGAAGCCTATGCGAATCCAGCGGAGTCTGGAAGTCTACAGCATCCATTGCTAATGCTATGTTCGTGGTCCAAAATCATTTGAAGATCTTCGAAGAGTTGTTGGTGTATTGCAAAATACTTTCCAGGAGGCTTCAAGAAGCTATAAAGGCTCAAACACATCTACACGGTAACTGCGCGCATATATTTCATCGGACAAAAAATGTGCACACTTGCACGGAATTCATATGACTGAACGTGCTTGTAACGCAGGAAGATGACTACGTTTTTGTGGAAATAATGGCTTCCAATGCTATGAAGAGGCGAGAATTGCTTTAAAAGCAGCAGAGAATTAATATTTCTGCACTTTTATAATTAACTCTTCATTGAAATTTCTTAGTTCGTTTTCAGCTCTTGCTTCGACTGAATATGCCTCCATTTTTTAATTTGTTGTTATTGAAACTCGAAAGCAAATGATGATGTAGCAGCAGGCGAGCACTGTGACTGGCTGTTCGTTTGCTTCGAGCGGAAGCAAGTCGGACGAGCTCAAAGTCTCGCGTATCGTTCGCTTGAGTCGCCCACGACAACTTGCCGCGTGAAATCCGTGTAGATGTGTTTGAGCCTTAAGGCTGCTAAAGGGCGATGAAGAATGGCATCATTGCATGCGATGCGTGAAGCAATTGCTTTCCAGATTTGACAACTCGGACATCTGTTTGTAGTCATTCTGCATACTGTAAGTCCCAAAGAAACCTAAGCGAATAGTTGTGCATATGCGTTGCCAGAAGACCATCAGCATCAATTCAACCCAGAAACAACCAATCTTCGAGTGATGTATCTCACATTAAGAGATTTGGACCAACATCTGACGAACAATGAACGCCGATTCAAGGATTCCAGGGATGCCTCAATTCCATCAGTTTGCTGATCAAGAAGTTGAAGCTTTCCAGGATTCAAAGCCACTGGTGTCGCTAGAGACTGCATACCTTAGGACAAGATTCCAAGAATTGGTGGATCAAATATCGCTCTTAAATGAATAACAGCTGTACACACATATTAAATGCGGTATGCAGTGAGACGCCAAAAAGGGAGACTCTGTTGTTGGGCAGTCCTGGCGAAACCGTAAATCATTTTTGCTAGAAAAACTGCTGGCGACTGTTCAATTGGAAGGCAAAATTGCCCTAACAACGGCAACGAGTGGAATTGCAGCACACTTTGGTCGGGCGAACGGCGCATTCAATGTTCAAGCTAGGCCTGGATCTAAATGTAATTTCAGCCTGTAATACCCCCATTCAATCGGAACATGCAGAATTGCTATGCAAACGCAGATCCTGGACATGCGAGTTACTAAATATATTTCCTTTCGTATAATCTATGGGTGTTTAATGTTCGCTTATTGCCTCTTCTCGGTTGCGCCGGGCACAACCAATGCTAATAAAATAAATTACTTACATTTTTTCAATGCTACCTTAACGCGATGGTTACATTGCGTGTTCGACTGCTTTGATATTGTGGGTTCGAATCCTTCAGAATACACGTTTTGAGCAGAAACAGCTTTATTTCCCGTTTTCGTTTTGCCTTGACAAGCTCGGCGAAGACGGGAAGGTAAGATTTTTATTATACAGGATGAGGCATTTATCTTGAGACAACTGAATATCTCTGAAACTAAGCATTGTACGAAAAAATGTTCAAAATCAAAAGTGAAATATTTCGCGGGGGAAATTCATTAGTTAAAAAATTACCCCCCCCCCTTTGTGAGGGGGCTGGGAGGAGGGGTAACTTCGAAATCTTAAATAGCAACCCCTATTTTTAATGATATATTCAGATTGTACAGAATATTCGAGAAATGTTTTATTCTTGATGTTTTTTTCAATTGATCCAACCGTTTAGGAGATAGAGGCCCTGAAAGATAAAAGGCCTTGAACTTTTAATGTGTTGAACCCAATTTTATCGATGAAGACAAAGAGATAGAGAGTGGGTCTGCAGACATTCCTATTCTTTTTTTGATGGTCTTTAAGAATCCGAAGTCAGAATTTCAAAAATTCAAAATTTTTTAGTGCGCAAGTAAACTTTTGGGGGCAGCAGTCCTATGGAGACAGAATATATTAGATTTTTGAAATTATGACTTCGGGTTCCTAAAAACAGAATTTACGTGACAAATTTGAAGAACGTAAGCATAAAACTGGTGTATGTAATACGTTTGGTAAGAGAATTGTTCTTCGACTGAACAGAAGTATGCCACCCTTGGTTCCGTACGGAAATATAAGCACATAGTGCAGCGGATCATACCATGGGTGATTTTCTAAAATCTGACGAACTCTACTTTCTGTGCGCTGGCGCAAAATGATATCACCATATTCACTGACTCCCTCCCGGGTAAAAAACCACAGCAACGTCTGAAGTTGTCAGTAAATTGTATGGTCCACGGTCATTAGGCTGAACGTTTTTGTTATTAAACAATTCAACAGCCAATTCCGAATAATCAGGTTCAATCCAAGCTACAATATTCAGCGGGGATAACGCAGGCAATTCTTTTTAATACCAAGAATACCGTTACAGACGATTGATCATTTTGTAGAGTGCAAACGTCGACAGTTTCCCGTTTTCCCAGCTTATGCAATAATAATTAACAAGTCCCAGAATCAAACCTTAAACAATATTGGTATATACCTAGAGTACACAGATGCTGATACCCCGCCTTTGTTTGGCCTTGAAAAGCTCGGCGAAGACGGGCATCTCCGCTAGTTATTCAATAAAAAACCTTTTTATCTTTAATTTTAATTGCGTTTTATTTCACGATTCATGCTCGATCACGTGTGTTTATTTTAGATATAACCCAAAAGATATGTTGAAACTGAAACTATCTTACATTCTATAGCAGAGATATATTGAAAGGAGAATGTGAGGGACAACATTCAACTCAACATGCTGTCACAAAAAAATATTGTTAACTATAAGATCATGTGCCTTAGAGAACAATATTTTAGAAGAAGATAGAGCTAGAGTGCTTTATTCACGATAATTAATACCACTGTGTTAATCTTAGCTGGACTGGTGTGTGTCAAAAAACAGTACGTCACATTACTCCGGAGGGGAATAACAAGGAATTTTGGTACGATATTATTTAAAAAGTATGAAAAAAATACATAAATTCAAAATTAATAAAGAATTTTATTTTCGATCGAAAAGTTTTAATAAATGATAATTTAAATATGATTGCAATCATTTTATACAAAACAGAAATAATAAGATTAACCGCATTTATAAGTTTATCATTAAGTTCATACATAACTTCGCTGCCCAAATTCTGCATTGCTCATCGTCTCTAAGAAAGCCGTTTTTCCCGCTGTTTGAACACCTACTGCAGCACAATTAGGCATTATGCCTATAGTTTCATAATTCGGAAGAAAATTACAACTGGCGATGACTAAATATTGCTGTATAGCATCACGCAAGTATCGACATCGTATGGCATCTGCTAGCACAATTAGCACATAATGGCGTCCATAAGTCACGTGCTGGCTCTAACCAATAGTTTTTGACTACGCAGTTGGCGTATCTCTTATACATACAGGATCTCATTTTGCTCTAATTACAGGAATTGGTTTACTGTTTGGGTTGTTTATTTAATTTGATTTAAAAGATTTTGTAGAATTAATATTATTTAATTTTTCTTTGTCATGTTAGATGGGGAGGCCGTGGGCTAGGGGGCTTTCGCAGAGCAAGCCACCTTCGTGAAGTTAAGCATCGCCTAGTCCGGCTGGTCACTAGATGGGAGACCATTTAGAGAAGCGAGATCTCCACCCCCCCCCCCTCCCCGGCCTTCGGAGGACACGTTAAGCCGTCGGTCCCGGCTGCTATTACCACCTTGTGGCAGTCGTAAAAAGCTGGCAGAACTCAAAAATGCATCTCCCCACTCGTCTGATTAGCGTGGGAGATTAGACCAAAAAGCCCCCCGTAGGGGAGGCCTACGTCCTGCAGTGGACTGAGACAGGCTGAATATGTAAAATTTATCCTTTAAGTAGTTTATATATACTTGTAACAACAGTGAGGGAATACCCCACCAGATAATCCGGAGGGGAAAGCCCCATGTTGTCCCCCAAACTGCCCAAAAACGGGGTTCATGAAAATCACATTAGCAACAAATGAAAAAAAGAAAAAAACTAAAAAAAAAAAATCAAAGATAAAGACTTACACATAGTTACGAAATTAAAAACTCAGAAATCAAAAATGTAAAACTAGATAAAAAAAATAATAATTAAGAAAAAATGATTAATAACATTTTATCTAAATTACAAGCAGAGAGAACAGAAATGTAAACAAAACCATAAATTTTTACAAAAAAATGTATCTATGTTGATATATATCAAGATTAATGTCTAAAAATTGAGGATTATTATAAAAATTAATTAATAATTTGACAAGGGATTGACATCCGAAACATGCGTCCTCCATTTGTATTTCATAATTAAATTTTTATTAGTACGAAGAGGGAGAACTAAACGATACTGAAGAAAAGTGGAGATGTATCTGACCCTTATACGGTTGTGTAAGATCCCCATAAAAATAATAAAGAAGCATTTTTTATTATATTAAAAATATCAAAGGTTTTGTGAAAATGATCATTCACTTTAAACGTAGGAAACTTCGCCAAAAAGAAACGCTTGAAGTTAATCAATTTATTATACAGAAAGAGCATCTTCTGCGTAGGAGTACTGTACCATATCCAGATACAGTACAGTAGTTTCGCAAGAACGATGCTCTTAAACATTCTAAAATTCTGACTTTATTCTAAAATTTTTATTCCATTTGAGTCAAGATAATTTTTATAAAATTTACAAGAATCGTTTACAAAATTTAAATTTACTTTTTACGACGATTTTTTACGCCGATAAGATAATCAATTCTTTCCTATAATATTTCTAGAGGCCAATTTCGAAACCCAAATCCGAAGCCCTTTCTGGCCTTGTATGGATAAAAAACGGGTCTACATAAATATATACAATTTTTAAACAAATATATTTGTTTCCATTTAATATATAACGGAAAACATTTTATAATCTTCGCCACTTCAATCGTTAATTTTAAAGGGGTCTAATAAAACCACAACTTTTAAACTTTAATACTGCAATTTTATTAGCAAAAATTAAAAAAAAAACATGCACAATAAAACGAAAAACGGAACGAAAACTATTAATTTCTCTATTTCTGTAATGCAAACGGCACGCTATTTTGGGAAAACTATGGAGTCCGCAGCGTTAACCAATCAAAATCCGTTCCGAGTTGTCGTCAACTCTTCTTAAAGGCACTCTAGTCTGCTATAAACTTCTAGATAGATAGAACTTTAGCAAAGAACGTAAAACAGGAAGAAGTGACCGTTCGGGGGAAAACATGTAACGCGTGTGACGTCATGTTCACGTCATAAATCAGTGGCGGACTCTAACGGCTAGTGCGTATCAATAAATTCCTCCATGCATTCTCAATGATAAAAAGTTATATTTTGATAATTTTTTTTAGAATTAAACAAATTTTTTAAAAATGTGATAAAATCGTATTTAAATTGTTTGATATTCAACCTCTTATTGTAAAAATTCTCGTTTAACCTGGGAAAAAAATAAAATATGTATTAAAAAATCATTTTATTGTGCTTTTTAATTTTTATTTTGTTCACTGGATAAGCTTCATCATAAAATATTTGAAATAAAATAATTAATACATATTTGCTTAGGATAAACTGTGCATATACTTTTAATATTGTATTATTTTTTAACAATTTATGATTGTTATTTTTTAAATTTCATAAAAACTTAATAGAAAAAGTTAATACACATAGATGAAATTAAATTATAAAAATATATAATTTTATATACATTTATTTATTATATTCAAAGAAATAATGAATTACCAAAAGGAAGTTTAAATTTGTAATATTTTTATTTGTTCTAATGCTGCCTAAGATGAACTCCCTTTTCACTTTTTAAAGATTATTATTGCTGGATAGTCCCTTCGCTCTGTGTTGTATTGATTGAGTTATTATTCACCCAAGTTGGGGTTTTAATTTAACTTCTTGAGATTGTTCTGCTTACCTACAAGTGTAATTATCCTGGGCAACGCTGGGTATTCTGCTAGTTATATATAAAATATATAAAATGGAGGAATATTCCGTATGCTTTTGGAAATTAATTACTTGAAGCTTGTAACTTCAGGTTAAAAGATTGATACCATGATGATTTTCAACCTGAAGTTATAAAAATTGTTGTTTTTCCATCAGTAATTAATTTCCAAAAGCTAATTATTCATTAAAAATTTTATTCAAATAAGTGCACTTTCATCATCAATTATTTTCCTTTCTTTTCTCTATCTGATTGATATCGAAGGTCGGGCGTGAAAAAATCCTTCAAAGACCCATTTTCTAATAAATATTATTATTTATTTATTTATTATTATTATTATTATTATTATTATTATTATTATTATTATTATTGGCTTTTATTTCAACTGCTACATACACTACTGTTTATAAAAATCGCAACACCCTGATGGAATGGTCTAATCCATATGCAATTTGCAATATTTGCATACAATGGGTCAGAGTATAAATGATTAGATTTTCAGAGTAATTGCTTGAAAGAACACCATGCCTCGACGACGACGAAGGGTACCATATCAACAGCTGACAGACTTTGAAAGAGGACGCATAATTGGTCTGCGTGAAGCGGGATGGTCGTATCGTGACATTGCTGCTCGTGTAGGACGTAATGCAACGACAATTATGCGTGCGTGGAGGCAGTGGAGCGAAGAGAACAGGGCACACCGAAGACCAGGCTCAGGAAGACCCAGCACGACGACACCGCGAGATGACAGACACCTCTATCGCATGTGTGTAGCAGATCGTACAGCCACTTCCACAGTGTTAGCACAACAGTGGGGTGGTACAGTAGGCAGGACAATGTCTGCTAGCACTGTACGACGCCGTTTGATTTCCAGAGGATTGATGGCACGAGTACCATTGTTGCGGATTCCTTTGACTCAAAACCACCGGCGCCTCAGGTTGCAATGGGCCCATCAACACCAACAGTGGCAAGCTGAATGGCAACAAGTTGTGTTTTCGGATGAGTCAAGGTTTAACTTGCAGCACCATGACGGCAGGATACGAGTCAGAAGACATCGTGGCGAGCGCGACCTTCCAGAATGCATCCTGCAGCGTCATTCAGGACAAACGCCAGGGGTGATGGTGTGGGGTGCAATCAGTTACCATGGCCGTTCCCGTCTGATCAGAATCCATGGCAATCTGAGCAGTGACCGGTACATCAGGGAAGTTGTGCAACCCGAGGTCATCCCCTTCCTGCAGAACCTTCCAGGCGCTGTATTCCAACAGGACAATGCCCGACCGCATGTGGCCAGAAATGTCCTCGCCTTTTTCCAAGCACATCAGACGCCCTTGTTCCCTTGGCCTGCTCGTTCACCAGACATGTCCCCATCGAACATGTGTGGGACAGGGTTGCTCATCGATTGGCTCGTCAGACTCCTGCAGCAGCAACTGTGGATGAACTGTATACCCGTGTAGACAGCATGGCAGGACATTCCCCAGGCCCTTATTCAGAGCTTGTTTGACTCAATGCCACGACGTTTAGAGGCTGTAATTGCATCCCACGGTGGTTTCACCCAACACTAATGTGACAATAAAACGCATTGTATTGACCTGAAAATCTAATGGTTTCTTTTCTGACCCATGATATGCAAATGCTCCAAATTTAATGCAGATTGGTCTATTCCATCAGGGTGTTGCGATTTTTATAAACAGTAGTGTATTATCATACGTCATGCTCATATCAATTTATATTTCTTTTCATATTCTTTTCATACTCTTCTAATCGTTCATATGTCAATATTTCATATACTTACCATTCTTATAATGATGTACTTATAAGAATAGAACCCTTTTTTTTTTTAGTTATTGTTATCGGGAAAAAAATTCTCAAGTTGAAACCGACTTCTATTTTTTTCAATGTCCTGAAGATTATTTAAATCAAAATCACAGTATAAATCCAAAATATATTTTTTCTACCATATTTTTTCGACCATTTTTTTTTCTTTTTACAATAAAAATCTCAAATTGTGTAACGTTTTGAGAATGAATTTCTTCATTTTTTTGTATTATCCGGACAAAAAAAAACCTACTCCAAAGCAAAAAAATAAATAAAATAAATATGTTTATTCGAAAATTGAGAATCAAATGTATACCGTATTTTAAATTTACTTGTCATTTATATGCCTGAACTATATCTTTGGTTAGGAAAAAATATTTGTGTAAAAAAGCCAAATTGATGTAAATTTTCTCGCGAAAGATTTAATATAATAATTTTTTTTTGGTCGCCTGGAAAATATGCTACATTTTTACTACAGCTTAGATAAAAATAAATTCCAAAATTTACTTTTTAATTCCAATAAATATTCTGAGAATAAATTTTTATTGTTACATTTTGCTTTCATTGCAATGTAATATTTTTAATGACACCTACTACGCGTGCAATGGCGCCACAAGTCTGATCGTCTTGCAGGCGTTACATTAAGATCAAAGGTTCCGACGCCACGGTCACTTCTTCCTGTTTTACGTTCTTTGACTTTAATCTGCTGTGAATCGAAGCGCCGCCCTGGCAAGCACAAGATCCCAAGTCCCTTCATTATTCACATGGTCGAGTCACTGAATTATGACCACCTACCTAATAACTCGAATAGCCTCCTTGTACAGCCAAAACAGACTGGCGGCTAGCGACACGGCAGAACATGACGTCATGGCGAAAAATGAAAGGGAGAGCGCAGTTTTTCTATCAGTTTTTCTGCAGAAAAGACTTTCGCACAGGCCTTTTACTATCTGGCAGGCCGTGTTTAAATTTAACAAACTTTTACCACTCTCGGCGCTTCGCGCCTCACGTCGGCCCTGCGGGCCTCATTCAATGAGGCTCATTGGTCACTGTTTTCCGTTACTCGAACGCCTTCGGCGTTCTGTCTACGACGTCCCCCTCCGGGGGTAAATAATTGATATATACCCAAACCTATTTGGTTACAGGGGGCAGTTGGTTTCCCCTCGGCCGGTTACAGGAACTTGCCATGAAGTCATGTTCTACCGTGTCGCTAGCCGCTTCTCAAAACAGCAGCTAGGCGACGGGGTATGGACTCAATGAGTGCTTGGAACAAAGAACGTATAAGGATAAGAAGAAAAGGCTCGCGTAGATGTAAGTGGCGCCGCCCAAGTCTGGCGGGAAATGTGTGTTGCGGAGAAGACCCCATTTGATGATCGGGCAGCTTTTATCACACAGCCTTCACTTCTTATCCTTATACGTTTTTTGATTGTTTGTGCTGCTATAACAATGCATTTCAGCGCGGCCTCAGCTTATCACATATCTTGCGCGTGTGTTGCTAAGGGTAAAACAACTGCCAAGCAAATTAACTTATGGCCACAAATGTTATTTTATCCTGGTCAGTAGGAAACTGTGAAAAGGATAATGATGAACTTTTATTGCCAACTTGAATTCGAAGCAGTTGCAAAGTTTTCTTTTGACTCAGTTTCAATAACTCTAGACACTGAAAATCCAAATTTATTTGAAACAAATTCGGCTGCATGCGTTGCAGGTTTTTTTTAGCCAAGATTAGGATCTGGGGACTTTGGAGACCAGGGTAGCAAGTGGAACTCATCCTCATGCTCCTCGAACCATGCACGGCAAATTTTGGCCACGTAGCATGTGGCATTATCCTGTTGAAAGATACTATCATTTGCAGGATACACAGTTGGATAAGTATGCACAGCTATTGACGGTACCTTCCAGCTAATGGACCCAAAACATGCCACAAAGTCATGGCTCAGACCATTACACTATCTCTTACAGCTTGTTGCCGCCCAACAATGGTTTCGCGTAGTTTGTTTTCGGATGTCTTCCGGCGGATACGCCAGCGCCCATCGATACGAATCATCAGAAAATGCTACCTTTTTCCACTGGTCTAGGGTCCAATGTTTATACTGCAATGCAAACTCACCTTGTTTCTTGCGATGCACACTTGTCTACACGAGTGCTGGAATCAGACGTCTACAAAAGAATATGCGTTGCACAGTTGTTCTCGATAGCTTTCCGGTGCATTCCTCGCTCATTTGGGCTGTCAATGCATCGACGGTAGCGCGTCGATCACTCTTAACCAGCCGTCGCAAGCGCCGCTCACCTCGTTCATTAACGGCCCGTAGTCCCCCTACAGTTTGCACGCCTGGAATGAACATCTCGACCATTCTTCCATTCATTGTAAACCTTCACTACGGCACTACGCGAACAGTTCACGAAAGCTGTGGTTTCCGAAATACTGCTTCCTTTTGCACGATACCCAATAATCATACCTTTTTCAAGTTCTATTAGGTTGCGTGCTTTACCCATGACGGCGACTATTGCTGTATGAACTGTTCCTCTAAAACAACCTTTATTCGCCCCCTCCCTCGCCTTACCTACGTGGCGGTCATAATTTAGTGACTCCACCCTGTATCTATGTCTATGGAAAAGGAGGAGATTTTTTTTACCGAAGGTGATCTTTTTGCAAACGCAAATAAATGCGACTAAAAAAAAGTGTTCCGCACCTGCGCATAGGAGCTTTGACTTATCCTTGAATCTGAAGGTCAGCTTTCGCGTTCGGTGTGATGAAGCTTTTCAAATTTCATTTCAGAAAAAAAAATGACACTAGGGCCGTACAGAAATGCAGTCACATGGTGGATGGTAATTTATTCACAAAAACTACTTATAACGAGGGGAAATCAAAAATTAATTGAGTAAATTTTTCACATCAAAAGTGTCAGATATTTGCAAAAAACATTATATACATTTTGAAGAGCATGTGATTCTCCACCGCCCCGGAAGAAAATGGCGCGGCAGAGCTACAGCTGTTCCGAAATGGTGGGTAAGCTAGAGACGTTCCAGACTGTGGAGGTCCGGAGTATGGTCAGGTTTCTGCGGCCAAAGGGACAAAAGCCTTCTGAAATCCATCGCGAGCTGTATGCAACCAACGGTGATACGTGCATGACACTGGCAAATATGTGCAATTTGAGCGTCAAGTTTACAGCGGGGCGTGAAATGTCATGGCTAACGCTCCCAGCCAAACGAATTCTACGCTATGGGCATGGAAACGTAAGTCTTACGTTGGGTCAATTTACTTAAATGTGAATGGTTATGTTGAGAAGTAGATCAGTGTTCATCGTTCAAAATGTATAAAATGATTTTTACTAATACATGACAGTTATTCTGAAAAATTTACTCAATTACTTTTGATGTTTCCCTCGTATATTAATTAATCATACTCCCCATTCAAGTATATGCACTTCAGCCATTTTTGTGTTAGTTTTCGGATGTCTGTGGCGAACCATTTCTTCGGTGTGTCGCTGCACCATCTACGGGCAATACCCTACAATCTGTTTCGTGCTATAGCTCATCAAATATTTTGCGCCTGTTTGCCATAATCCAACTCGTTCACATCTGCTGCCTCACGCGATGGTGAAGGTCTTTATGTGCTCACATCTTAGGCTGTAGCTTCATGTCCACTGTTGAACTTGGCCAACCAGCGGAACACAGTTCGCCTTGACTGCGCCTTTTATCCGCACACAGACCTGAAGGCGATGGATATCAAGTCCTGAAAACCTTCTTTCCGCAAAAAACATACTCTCCGTCATTGGGTTGGCCGTGGTAATCGCCTTCCATCTTTACTGTCTACGCGTGTACTGACGGTGACGGAAAGAACAACCGCCCGCCTTAATCGTTTAACCAGCTGGTAGCGATTCTGTGTATTTCGCATATCTCAAGGTCCCTGCTGTAGATTTTTCGGTGTTTCGCTGTCGTATGGAGTTCGTTTACGACGTGATAGGGTTTGTGTCAATCATTGCTGTACGATGTACATTTAAAAATATAATCACTTTTTTGACATTTTGGAGGAAAAAATGAAAGGGATGAAGGAAAAAATTTCCGTGATATACGAGGAGTGATACACCATGTAAAGGGACTATTTTCTAAAGAGGTCATTTCAGTCACGTGAGTTTTTCTACCGCTACAGAGACAAACTGGAATGTGAAACGGGTAATATCCAAATAAGACGACGTTAAGCAAGACAAAATTCTATGGAAGAGCGCATGAGTGAGCTCAGTAAGGCCTTCGTTTCTACTATTGTAACTGATAAAGTAGAGGACGCCGTGCTTCCACAGACAAGTGTAATATTTCCAGCGCAGTTTTCCTCAATGAAGAGCGGCGGAGTAATTCGTATCAGCGCATTAGACGGCAAGTTTCGATATCACTGCTCGATATATTGACTTTTTAAACTTTAACAAATCCCATCTCATACGTATGCAGCTGTCATCCAACATACTGTAAAAAATTATAGATTCTACGTATCTGTACTCTGCATGTGGGTTACCATATTTAGTGTTTGTAAGCTGTGTTCCTCCATAGCAGTTCGCTTCGAGTGAACGAGAATTTTCAGAGCCAGGGCTCGGCCAGTTTTCAAACGTTCCAGTACGTCATTCATATTTGTCTGATGACCTAGGAGTGATCTGGAGGTTTAAACGGCCTGTATTTAAGGTATTCTTTAGAGATTTATCTTTTATGGTAGTTTAGTGAGTTATCTCTATTATTTTCTTTTGTCACTGTCTTTTTCTATTCCCTTAATTAGTGGCCACCACTTCAATTATCGAAACATCGTAAACCTCGTCGTTTTCCTGTTTAATGGATGGCGCGTTCTTTTATCCATTATCTACGCATTCGGATAGGAGTATGTTTCAGTCTAGCGGGAGGAGTTCTACGCGTCGGCTTGTTCTTTTGTTAATGTATATCTTATCATTATTATTCAATATTGCATTATAAAGTTCCCTTTTTGTAATTTACAATAAAAGAATTGTATTTATTAATCTACTTTCCGTTTGTACATTTATTCAATTTGCTTCCACCACGCCAATTAACCTTTTTCCATGTCCCAAGTTGGAGCTTTCCTATGCGAAAGAGCAAACACGCATTATTATGAAAGTTAGTTTCTTAACCACATTATTTACTGAAAATAAAGTTACTTATATTGGATGCTCACTCGCATATTATTTTTATACGTTTAACTATTCTTCCGAGTACAAACTTTTGCACAGTATAATAAAAAATCGCAGTTATGATGACTAATTACATGTTACGATGTCTTTTGATTATGATGACTACGCTTAAGTATTAGCACACATGAGATTAAAGAAACAAGAAAATCGTCCGGAACAGTAAACCATATTTTTTCATAAATGAACAAAATGATCATAACGTTTCAAGGTAGCCTACCTCTGCTTGTCTCGAACAGAAACGGCGGATTATTATCAGAATACAATCTCCGGCAGCATTTATTTGATAACATTCTGTTCAAATGAAATTTCGTCTGGCAAAAGATACAATCTTCGATGTGCTTAAGATACGAGGGTTCATTGAAAAGTAATGCCTACATGGCTGTAACTTTTTTATTTGGTAACGGATTTTCAAAATTCTTTTTGTGCCTGATATTTACATTTGTCCTCTATGTAATGCATTATTCCGTTTCGCACTGCAGAAGAGGGTCCAAAGTGGCCATTCAATCCTGGTATCAAAGTTATGAGGACTATGTCGAAAAGTGAATAGCACATTACATAGAGGACAAATGTGTGTATCAGGTACAAAAAGAACTTCTAAAAGAGGTTACCACATAAAAGTTACAGCCATGGAGGCATTACTTTTCAATCAACCCTCGTACAATAATCTCTTTATTTCAAGAGCGAATATACAACAAAAAGATTATTGGGAGGCACAAAGGATAAAATCTGTAAACATTACAGGTCTTGTGTCTATGAATAAAGATGGGATGTTTGTGATAAAAAATATATCGGCCACAGTCGTCGTCGCATTAAAAGTAATTTTAAACATATTTTTAGCCACATAAAGAACTGTAGGCTATAAAATTCAATGTTAGCGTATCCTCTCCTTTCTACCGGCCACTCCAATATGTCAGAAAACTATCATATCTTACACTTACGTGAAGACATCAGCGAATTAAATTTTCTCTAAAGGTATGGAAAAATTGAAAAAAGCTCTTGATAAACTGATGAATTATGACTGGGGACCGAATGATTTAATGGACTGGATGAGATTAGCCAATTTAATAAAATAGCCTTTGAATTTTGTATTTCATATGATTAGTTGTATCCCTCCAATCACGATTCTCCTTAAAATTATTTCCATATATCCTGTTCCTATCTGGTTTTATCTTCCTCTTAGCGAATCAGGAATAATCATTAAAGAATAACTTAAGAATGGGTCGATGAGAGTTTTATCCTACGCCCTGATATATTTTTTTCACAAAATATTATTATTTTTTTTATTTTTATGGAAGTACAGACATTTAAAATTTTCAAAATATGAGTGGGGGCCTTATCTATGAAGTACTGTAACTTTGGTTGTGTTTAACTTAGAAAGATGTGATTGGCAAAATATAAAAGCTCTTTAACTGTAGATTCTATATAAAAATTTTAAAATTGTATTACGCATGCGCAAATATTTAAATTTAATAAAAATATTTTATTTATGCAAATTTCTCAAAAGGTGGGTATGTTTTTTTCGTTAAAAAATTATTATTATCTTAAAAATACTTTCATAAAAACAATACAAAAAATTCAAAACTGTGTTTTGCTCCGTTTTGAAGATATTAATTTTTAAAGCTCGAGTTGCAAGCCACAATCGTGCCTCCATGGCTGTAAATTTTATATTTATTAACCGATTTTCAAAATTCTTTTTGTATCTGATACTTACATTTGTCCTCTATGTAATGCACTATCCACTTTTCGACATTCTCCCCATCCCTTTCCACGCATTGCACCAACGTGTGACTACTAGGGTGAAGCCGTCGGAGAGGAAGTCCCGGGTTGTTGTTGACACAGGTTTGAATGCCAGCTTTGGACCGTCTTCTGCAGCACGATAACGCTCGCCCGCAAACAATCACCACACACTAGGGTGTTGCAGCACCTACAATTCAAAGATGAAAAACTACAGTTCAAAGATGAAAGATCTTGCACCTTGCGATTCACCAGTTCCCAAAGAAGAAAAATCACCTTAAGGAACATTCAATCCCTGATGACGAGATAAAAGAGCAGTTGTACGTTGTGAAACACTCTGTTCAATATGGCTGGTGAGATTTGCTGAACTTCAGATTTTTCCTCCTGCAGCTCGGCAAAGCGTGCGGATTTTTTGCATACACTTTACCTTTCAAGGCACCCCAAAGGAAGAAATCGAGAAGTGTGTGGTCCGGCGAGCGTGCAAGCCAGATGCCACCGAGATGATTCGATCAGCAAAGACATTCTGCAGAAAATGAATTGATGTGTGTACTGTACACGTTTCCATGCACTACTGCACACTGACTTTTGAATCATTCTGTATAATGAAGCCTGTATCAACTTTCGTCTCCTGTCGCTTTCCCTCGTGCTGATATTCGAATCTCCCGCTCTTCTGTCGCCGCGCTGAATCTCGGGAGCTTTGCTCCTTCAAAAGATACGTGTTTGTTACAGCGAGGTTTTTTCCGCTGTAACATCATCATAACTAGGGCATCATTATTCGTATTTCTACTAATAATAATCCCTATTTATGATGATACAACAATGTATTACGTTTCATTGCGGAGGCCTTCTCTCTCGGTGGTTACGCTGCATCCCAAACTTAAAAATGTATTTTAAGCTTAACAATGCATTACGTGTTCAATAACAAATACTTAACATTAGCTGTCAGTTTTTTAGGTTGTACGATCGTTAAAATACATTGTTTGGGCTGTAGCCAAAGTCAAGCAATAGAGGGGGCAAAAATCGACTCTTCAGTAAAATATAGCAGTCCAGTTGTTGACTCCAACAATGGAATTCGCGCGTGTGCACAGACCAGAGAATTAAAAAGAGCATGGCCATGTGTATTGCATCATCTTCCCTCACTTTCGGCCATGACGGTTCTGGGAGGCAGAGCTTCTCAATTGGCTTCATGTATGGCGGCAGATTTCGGGGTCTCTCTTTAATATACGTCATTGGTTCAAATAGCGAGGCCAACGAGATAACAAGGCCTGGAAGCGAAAAAGTCACCTGGTCATCGGGGCGCTAGCAACAATCCAGCCTTCATTGTTTCCAACAAACGGGAAAAGTCTGATTGTTAACATCCAAGATGGAGACAATGAAGGTTGATTGTTGCTAGCACCCCGATGACCAGATGACTTTTCCGGTTCCAGGCCTTATTATCTCGTAGGCAGGCCCGTTCTTAGGTGTTATGCGGCCCTACGCGGGGGGTCCGGGGGATCCAGGGGGGGGGGGGGGGGAGCCCCCCCTGGAAGCTCTGCGAAAATGCGTGGAAATTAGACCAAAGAATTCAACTCAGGATGATAAATTTCAGGATGAGGAAGGTAACGTGAGTGACACAGACGGCTGCAGTGCCAATTAAAAAAAAAACCGGGGGATCGAGGGCGTCTCACGGGGGCCCCCTCACGTTCGGGGCCCTACGCGGATGCATAGTCAGCGTATGCCTAAGAACGGGCCTGTCGTAGGCCTTGTCCAAACAGCAATGTAACCTTCATTGTTTTCAACAAAAGTAAAAGTATTGATTGTTAAAATCCAAGACGGAAACAACGAAGGGCTAAGATGGTCAGGTGACTTTTCCGCGACAGGAGGTGACTACCGAGAGACAAGGCCTAAGAGCGGGAAAGTCATACATTATTACATCATCATTAAACGAGTTTCACAAATTTTAACATTGTGTTAATTGTTAAAAATAAAATAATCTAGGCCTACCACCGCACGCTGCGTCCCGGTGTCATTTGATTGTTCAATGCAGTATTGTAAGTAAACGGAGCTGTGGGGACCCCATGTTCATGTGACAAAAAATACTTCTAAGGACCTCTTCTATCATCTCCCAAAAAATCTGTACTCAATTCAAAAACACCCTGTATAAGATAGAATTAGTTGATGCTTTATTGAAATATTTGTGAATAGCGCATATTAAGAATTTAGCAATTATTGAAATATTCTATTGTTCTTTCATTTATTGCTTGAATTGTTGATTAATAGCTTTAGTATTAAGCTCATTTTATTATATTTGGTTTTCTACTTTATTGCATTTATCAATTAAGTATTTGTATTTGCTAATGTCTTTACATTGTTTTATTTCTTTGTTGCATTTATTTCTTGTATTTACCTTAAGCCAATCAAGATATTGGATGATTAAATGTTTTTCAAACGTTCTTAAATCGTAGTGCTTTGACTTAGTGTCCCGTTATTTAGAGTTAATCCTAGTTATGCTTCCAATGTGCAATTTAGCACGTGACAGATGATCTAAAAGTGTATTGCGTTTCATTGTGGAGGCCTTCTCTCTCGGTGGTTACGGCTGTAGCCAAAGTCCAATTGTTAGACTGCAGCAATGAAATTCGCGCGTGTGTATAGACCAGATGATTAAAATACCATGCACATGGATAGCTAAACCTGAGGGAAGCTGATTAATAATTCTTTCACACGCCGATCACGGAGTGCCAAGTTTATCCTTTGGTTAACTTTGTATTTTAAGTAATTTATTATATTTTCGATCATGGTTTCAATTTCAATTTCGTTTCGATCATCTTTCAGTTTCGTATTTTTTGATTTATACAGTGTGTCTGAAAAGTCGCGTGCCATATGAAAAGTTTATGAATGTTGACTTTATATACACACGGTTTCGCAAGCTTATCGTTCATGTTCAAAATGTGCACCATGTACTCGAAGACAATGTCTCACACGATCCGAATTTTCTTCTGTTATGCGTAAAAGTGTAGCTGGTGGGCATGTGGAATTTCAGAGTGCCAGCGATAAAATTCGTCTACAGCTTCTCGAGATGTTCTGTGGTGATCTCCACAAAGAATATCAGCTGTACACGTTGTTCCGGTGTGAGCATTATTCTTCTACTTCACCATTTCACCTACAAAATCAAAGCAACCAATTTAGCTATTTGGCACGCGACTTTTGAGACACACGGTACTTGTGGAAAATGATTCCTGATTTTTGTTCGTGTCTATTTGTACAGTTGTACGCGGAACAATTTTGAGGAATGGTTTTTAAATAATTATTCCTCCGGCCTAAAATCTTCAAAAGCAAAGCAGTCAGACGCTAAGTACTTCATGGCTCACTCTTGCCCAGAACTGTCATGGCTTCAATTGGCTTCACTTAGATGGCGATGTTAACGATAGGATTCGAAATCTACTTTTAATATTCGTCTTTGGTTTGGACTAAGATGGTCAAGTGACTTTTTCGCTTCAGGGCCTGTTTATCTATACACTAACTTAAGTTTAGTTCAGAATGATATCACGAGTTCGTCCATATGAATAAATAGTTTGAATAAATTTGTGTAAAAATGTTCAAAATTTCTGTCTGCAATCATATGTCAAATTTTCTTCTCGATATAATAAAAAAATCGGCGGATAGAAAAGTCATTTGATGAAATTTAATAAAAAAAATTAACGGCGGAAGAATGCCATGTTGTGTACTATGACTCATAAGCGAAGTTTTACGGTGACGTCACTCACAATTGAAGCTCAGACAGAGTATAGCCAAAGCTACCTAAAAAAAACCTCTGCTGACTGCGTCATCAAACCTGGGCTGACAATCCAACTTACAAGATGTTGGATTGTCGGCCCTCGTTTGATGATTTAGTCAGCAAGCAACGAGCAGACTGGTTTTTTAAGTGGCGTTGGTATAGCTGACCTTGGGTGGTTCTATTACAGAAGTTCAACGTCATAATTTTAGTGCATCAATAATACTTTATTGATGTAATGTTCAGGCCTAGTATTTTCTAGGAAACCGTGATAGTAATCTAACCTTCATTGTTTCCAACAAACGAAATATTACGGATTGTTAAAATCCAAGATGGAGACAGTAAAAGTTGGATTTTACACTGACTGACTAATATGATATGATCTCCTCTATTACTCCAGACGATAATCTGTAAATTAAGGTGTCGTTGAACTAGGCGAAAAACCGGAGTTAATGACTTTTTCTACCACTGGTTGTGTGGTAGTTTTTTTAAGGTTTTCTTATTTGTGATTAGTAAATAAGATTTATTTCATGGCCTTACTTTTTGACCATAGTTTAAATTAATTGCTAAAATAAAAGTACATTTATTTAATATTAAATTTAAAAGCTTTCTCTTTATACTGTGTAAAATAAATAAGGAAACACTATTTCCACAAAATTATGAAATTTCACAACATTCCAATCAAGGTTGTGGAAATAGTAGTTTTCTTATTTATTTTATACAACTTACTGTTTTCCACCTTTTCTGCCAGTTTTCTTATTTGTCTTTTATACAGGGTGATTCAAATCGTGAGTAAAACAATTTAAGGGGGTATTATAGAGGTCAAGGTAAATATAAAACGTCCTATGAACATGGGCCCGAATTTGAAAGATAACTGAGATTTGAACAGAAATAAAAATCCCACCAAGAGCAACAAGTTAATAACTCAGATTCTGTAAAGCCGAGATTTTGAAATTTGGAGGAATAACAGGGTACATAAGACTGTGTACGCCGTTAAAATTGGATCGAATTCCAACGAGAAGTTTCCGAGTTACGCAGTCAAAATCGTAACAGGTGCTGGTTAGTATTCACAAGTGAACACGTGTTATGATGCTGAATGAGTAACTCGGAAACTTCGATCAAATTTTAACGGTATACCCAGCTTTATGTACCCTATTATTCCTCCAAATTTCATTGATCTAGGCTTTACAGAACCTGAGTTATTAACTTGTTGACCTTGGTGGCGATATTTTTATTCAAATTTGGACCCATGTTTATAGGACTTTTTGTGCTTACCATGACCTCTATAATACCCCCTTAAATTGTTTTACACAGGATTTGAATCACCCTGTATATTATTTTATATTTTTACTTTTATCCAATACTAGCAGAGGCATCCGGCATTGCCCGGGATAATTACAGTTGTAGGTAAAGGCGAACAATCTCAAGAAGTTTAATTATAACTTAAAATTGATTAAATAATAACTCAATGAATACAACAAATAGCGAAGGGACTATCAATTCTAAAAAAAAAATCCGAAAATCAGGAATTCTAGCTGACATACCAGCGTCGCCCGGGACTTTATTTAACCTCATGTTGACCTGACTCAGATTAAAATGATGTCCATCTTTACCACTCGGGAACATCACTGGATACTTAGAAGCAAGTTTTTCTTACCCTTGATGTAGAAGCTCTTATACCCTCTTGATCTATTCGAAGCTCCCCGTTGTTCAGATGTTTCCAATGCCCGTATAGCTTTTTCTATTTCAGCTGCAGATTTTCTCTGACCAAGAATCGTTCTTTCTCTTTCCTTTCCAGACATAAATTTTTATGAAATGTTTGGATCTGCTGTGCTGCCAAATAACCTAGGTGCAATATCTTAAAATAAAAATAAACACATGAAAACGCTTATGAATTACAGTAAAATTCATAATGAAAATTCGAAATTTTTTTTTAAATGCTCACAATGGATGGACCTAGCCACAGCTAGTCCTAGTATGCCACAGCTAGCCTAAATGATATCTTGATCACGTAATCTTCTCATGTTGCAATTCCCACTCTGCTCTCGATGTCTTGAAGCAAAACTTAGTCTAGCAGTCGCCATTTCTAGTGTTACACTAGCATTGTCGAGGGCCGCCTGGGAACTACGATGAGTATTTCATTACTTACCACGTGCTCAGTTTCTCAATATTGTCCTAACTCTCCATTATCTCCAGTTAGTGCTCATTTTTAAAGATTTTCAAGAAAATGTTAAGTGCTAAGAACCATCAATTCTAAGTAAAGTCCGAATAGCAGTAATTGTTTGCATTTTTATAAATTGAATCTTATTTATAAAGCACACACTTTGTATCACATCAATTAGAGGAAAAATAATAAAAATAATTTTTCCAACATGACACGAGGCGAAACACTAAATATGATCACAAATGAATCGAGCAATGTTTCGTCGAGATCGAAGGTAAGCGCCGTAGGTAAAAACAAAACCGCAACAAGTAACTGATCACGAGCAGGGGATTTGGCAGCTGGCCAAGGGAAAGCGAAGTCTAAGCGCATCGAAAGACTGTCTCCTTCGAGAAAGAGTAGACAGGTCAGAAGAAATCAGGCGAGCAACGGCGCACGTCCATAGGTGTTGCATAATTCCCTAACTAATGAGGTAATTAAAAAAGCAAATAAAAAGTAGGCTGAGGAATTAGAAATTAGAGAGTTTTCAGAATCCATGACTGCTGCCCTCGTCCTCGCCCAGTGAAGGAAAAAGCGTGCCTTTCTATCAACGAATTTTCTTGTGTGTGCAGATTAGTGACTTTTAGTGCAGAAGATCCCATTATTTTCTACGCAGTCAC
Organism: Rhysida immarginata; assembly: GCA_023313115.1. Classification (NCBI taxonomy): domain Eukaryota; kingdom Metazoa; phylum Arthropoda; class Chilopoda; order Scolopendromorpha; family Scolopendridae; genus Rhysida; species Rhysida immarginata. The sequence continues at coordinate 97,250 of JAHWFO010025943.1, forward strand.
CAGTGAGTGCGTGGTGTGTGTGACTTTTTGTGGGTGAGTGACCCTCCCCTCGGTGACCCCGGGGCAGATTTCTCCCCCTCCCTCGAAATTTTTCTCTTTCTCTAGCAGCCATTCTTTCTCTTCAGGTCGAGCTCGATCCCGACATCTCAGTCTCCGACATCTTACATCCTCAATGAAGATTATATCACTGAACGTGCGTTCTCCAAGCTCTTCATTCAAGCAATAAGCAAACGACATAATGCTATTTGCGTCAGATTCGTATTCCCTGAGTATCTACAAAGAGACTTTTGACCTCTTTAGTACTTCGACGGGGAGCTCCATCCTCATTAAATGTAAGAGCATTGCCTTGGAAAAGTGGACGGCCGACGATCTAAAGAACTTTCCATTAACTTGGTGTGGCCAAGTGACAGTGTTACGGTATGTATTTTCCTTTCTCCCGGATTCAGACTCCCGTCACTGGCAACAGGTGATCGACAAGTGTATTTTTCACCTTGATAAAAATTTTCGCTTTAATATTTCGATGTTTGTCAAGGCGAGGTTTGTAAAAACTCATGCCTATTGTGATTTCGAAGTGCCTGTTCACCTTGGCATGCAGACAAGATCTATTAAAAGTGCGCGGAGCAGTTGTGGACTGTGTGTGGGGTCATGGAGAGCAAAAAAAGCCATTCAGATCGGAATATATGTTTATCCCAGCGGAGAAAGGGGGTTTAAGATTACCTGATCTTCGACGCTATCTTATTGCGGCCAGAATGGCTGCTTTGATTCGTGTTTTTCTTCCCCCCCCCCTCCAATATGGGCTAATTTTGTATTTATGCATCTGTGCTTCCTTTTCAAGGTAAACAGGTTACAGTTTCCATCTACGTTGCCAATGACGATGAACTTTCAAACACTGGACCTTTATGTTTACTGGAAAGAATTTTTGTGACTTTTATACCCGGACTTAAACATTTAGACCCACAAGACTGGGGCAACCTCCGTCTATCATGGTTCTTCCAGCAATCTGACCAGGGTGTGGCCAATGACATCGTTAGGTTGCACCCTGATTATCCATGGTCAAGCTTTGTGAAGACAATCAAAGCCTTAGCCTTCGAAAAAACTGCTTTTAACATTCAATGGTGGTTGCTACAGCACGGATTTATCACTCTCCTGCGCCTCCATCTATGGAGAGTGGTCGGATCTGCTAATCGTCTGGTTTGTTGGGCCTCAGAATCAGTGAGTCATGTGCTTCATGAGTGCCCGTTCGCAGAATCCAAATGGGATCGCCTAAAACAACATTTTCATCTGGAAGTTTTCTTATCAGTGTGTACGATTCTGGTGGATGACTCCACTGGCGCTGTTTTAAAGCTGGATCTAGCTACTTCCATTGCATTATTGAATCGAGAGCTGTGGCTGGCCAGAAACAACAAGTTTCATGGAATAATTTCGTCTCCAATTGTTTCAGCAGAGAGTCTACATCCACAGCCATCAAGCGACATCCTGATGGGTGATGATGCGAGCTCTGCGAAGGATGACACCAGTGCCCCATCAAATGCTGTGTCTATTCTTCTAGAAGAAAAATTTTCGGCTCTTCCTCCTCCATCTCAGCTGTTGTCACTGATATTAGAGAATATTTGTCCCCTCCTCCAAAATTTCCAGTCTCGTCTTCAACCCCAGCGGCAAAATTTAGTACATCTACACAGCGGTAAGGGCTTACGGAGGTCAAGAGCCCCCGTAAGAAGAAAACCAGGCGCCACCATAGCAAAAGAAGAAAACCAGGCGCCATCAGGCGCCACCATCATCTTCTGCCATCAGCGCAGCTCATCTCGTCGGACCCGCTCACCAATCCGGCGGTCTTCTGAGCATCGATCTCTATCTTCCAAGCTCCTCAGAATGAAGGTCATCTCTTTGAAAGTTCGTTCCCTCAGCTCCTCATTCAAGCAGTTGGTGCTGTCAGCATTGTATAAGCCGGATATACTTCTATTACAAGAGGTCAAGCTAGCTCCTACTCAACAGTGCCACAATATATCCAGCTTGCGCAATCGGTAACCTGCTGGACAATTCTTTATAAACTCTCTGTATGGACAAGGGGTTGTTGCCATCATCTTTAACCCCTCGTCTTTAACCCATCATCTTTAACCCCACCATCTTTAGTCGTTGAACTGTATGTACGATTGCGAATACAGGATGATTTCGTTAGACATCGTAATATCCAGTGTCAGCTTTCGACTGATTAATGTGTATGCTCCGTGTGTTACAGCAGAGAAACGAATATTTTTTAACGACATAGACAGTTTTTTGTGTACGTCTCTTTCTGTAGTGATTGCTGGAGAATTTAACTGCCATCCCGATGAAGAAAACATCTTTTCGCCGGACATGTACATCGTATGTGCCAGCAAAATGCATTATTCCATCTTTGAACACACCCTGCAGGAACTGAACAAACAAGGTTCACTTTCCATCAAGGACCTACTGTGTCATCACGACTCGATCTATTTTTGATTGATAATGCTTTTGCTGGTACACCCATTGGAGGTTAATCCATGCTCATTCTCCGATCACAGTGCCATCATATGGTCGTGGAACCCTCCATTATCAGCATCAGCTACAGGGAACGCTTCCCATCGCAACTGGTTCGTGAACGTTTCTCTGCTCGACGACGAGGAATATATAGATTCATTCGTTCAGTTTGTGAATCATCATCTTCACAATGTGCGCCCGTCTCTTGCCTCGTGGCTAGTACTCAAAGGAAAATTCAAGCGTTTCTTCAGGAAGATTGGGATAGATGCGGCTAGGCGTCGTCGTCGCCATCTCCTCATGCTTCAGGAAATTCTTCGGTTCCTCCGTAATTCTACTCCAAGAGAGGAGTTTGCAGATGACATTAGAGAAGTGAAAAGTGAATCAACGTACTAATGGTACATAAAGCTGCTGGTGCGGCGTTCAGAGCTAAACTCTCTTGGGCTGCTGACGTCAGACATATGTCATCAGCAGCATTTGCAGAGAAGAAACGCCGAGCTAACATTAAGCGATGTCGTCATCTAGGTGTGGAAGGTGAGTTGTGGAGGCTGATTCCGACATCCTATCAGCCTTTCACGCCCATTTTGCATCCTTTTTAAACCACCCAATCGTCCCATCCTATCAGCCTTTCCCATCCCGTCTTCAGCCTTTTTCTGAGGATTTTGATGCCTTTATCACCCAGCCATGTTTAAAAGGCGTTATTCAACATCAAACGCCTGTGCGTGGTCATCAAGGGGGGCCATAACCCCTATGGATATCAATTCACGTTCCCCACGGACTTCTGATGATCCTCCATTGGGTGAAAGAGTCTCAATCAGAGGCGTTTAATTAAGTGAAGCAGCGCTGAAATAAAGGTCTGTTCGACTATTAATGCATGTGTGCCTGAACATCCCGGTTTTTAAAATCCTGCTTAGGGTGTCTGCTGGGGCCAACAACATCAGCCCTAGCACCAACAGCGTGACTGCCGCACCTTCGAGCTGCTTCAAGTGTATGCCAGGGAACTGAGATGATGGATGGAAGAGAACTGCATGTAATTTATCATTTAATTTCGACGAATCAATTTGTAAAAATTCAGCGATAAATAGAACTTCTGAATCACAAATCTTTCCGGTAAACAAATTGCATTTATGCTATGAGATGATAAATATTCCTCTGATAAATTGAAGGGAGCATGCAGGCGGTCTAGAAAAACTTTCTCGGAATCTAATAAAGGTGTGCATCGATATCAAGATAATGTCCCAACCGGGAAGTGTGAAACATATCTTACTACATGATCAAAGAAGTTGGGACACCTGTTGCTCTACTATAAAGCCGCAAAAAGCTTCAATCACTAGTGTGTAGGACCACCCCGAGCTGCTATCACTGCCTCCACCCTACATGGCATACTGTCCACAAGTTTACGGTATATGTCTCACGTGCGCAGTGGTAATAAATGTCTTTAACTTTTGTAACTAAGTCCTTAACATGAATGAAGTGTGAGTAGAGAGGGTAAAAACAGCAAGACGGGAATACAGTTCATTAAGCTTTAATGATCTGATTAAATTTCCAGGTGTATATAATTTTGTTTATAATATAATAATCCTGGATGTTTACTTCCTGTTTGGCATTACCCGGTTTATGTTTTGGATTGTAACCGTTTAAATGTTAATTTTTCCTTAGATGTGGACACTTGTTTATTTTTTTCCTTTAATTAATTTTTGAAGTGAAACTTCTTATGCGGCGCCAACGAGTACGTACTACAGGGTCAAACAATCACCAAAGAGTACTACAGGGATGTCCTCCGTCGCCTACGTAATGCAGTGCGGCGCAAGAGACCGCAGTTGTGGTCAATAGGCAATTGGCGCTTCAAAAACCAAACTTGATTCAGACTTTTTTGGCGAAAAACCAGACTCCCGTGGTACAACAGGCTCCTTACTCTCCTGACCTGGCCCCCTGCGACTTTTGGCTGTTCCCCAAACTCAAGAGGCCATTGAAAGGAACGCGATTTGAGACAAGACAGGACATTATGGCTGCAATGACAGCCGAGCTAAACTCCATTCCGAAAGACGCTTTCCAGGAATGCTTCCAACAATGGCGGCACCGATGGGAGCAGTGTGTGGAGTCTCAAGGAGACTACTTTGAGGGTGATTAGATTTCCAATGCTCCAGGTGTGTAATTTTTCTTCCCGGCCGAAGGTCGGATACTTTTCTCACAGGCCTCGTATTTGCCCCGGAAATTTGTTTGTCATCAGAGCTTCGTTTAACAAACAGTGACTTCTTTGCGATCGTTCGGCGCAGTGGTGTTTTGCATTATAAAGTGGAATATCTTCAGCTAAATCCGCCTATGGTTTTAAGCGTCGGTCTGCCGGACTTACTTTAGTTTGGGTTTTTTTTTTATTTATTAAGATTTCGAGAGATTAACCCTAAACCTACAATTGATTTTTTTACCTTTTTATTTCCAATTATCTTACTAAGTACAAATGTATTACGTTTGAACTTTTTCTTCTTGCCAGTCTAGTAGTGTTGCTGGATTCATATTATTCTATAAAGCATTTTAATTCCATTGAAATCAGGCATATTGAGAAGAGGGGGTGCAGATAAACTATGCTGCAATTTAATTCGTTTAGAAACACAGTCTATTCTTGGCACATACGAGTGTTGCATTTTTTTCCAGCAGTGTAGATGCTTAAGAAAAGATTTTCTCTCGTAAATTAGCATAATACATTTCCCTCGCAGACTATTACTCGTTCATCCTCGCCTTCACCTGAGTGAAGTTATTCGTTACCACCTTCTGCTGTGGACTTCTTTGGCTCAACTATGCGATAGGTCTCGTCCCATAAAACGGCTATCAACAGCTTGCTACTATCTTTTGTTGCTTCCCTTTTATTTCATTGAAAAAAAAAAGAAAATCAGTAATAAAAGGAATATCTTAATTGGACTTCTTATCGACATTCTTTTTTTTTTTGAAACAAACTTGGAACGGTAATTCTAAGTTCACGTTTTATGCTTAATCATGATAAAGGGGTAAGTTTTACCTCAGCACTTTAGGGATTGGGTGGTTTACTTTGGCTTACGTACAGGGGTTATTTACAGTTAGTATTTAACGTGCTAATCCTTTGTTCATTTTAACGAGTCTGCTTGAAGCCCCATCAAAATCGTAGCCAAACGACGGTGTCGAAACCCAATAAGAGAAAACTTCATTGGAGAGGTTGACCCAGTGCTGTTCAAAACAATGCTGGAAAAGGGGGCGATCACCCACAACCTAGCATTATATACCTCAATCTACTATTAGCTCTATCGCTACTCATTTACTTTTCCATTGTTAAGGGAGGGGGTTTTCTATTTCCCTGGGATTTGGCTGCGCGTGTTGAAATCTATCTATCTTCTATCTATCTATATAAAGAAGGATGTTTGTGGGTCTGTTTGTTTGTTTGTTTGTGGGTTTGTTTTTTTGTACAAATCTACAGTTTTATTCCGATCTTGATGAAATTTTGCATACTTGAGCTTCAAAGCATGAGGAAGGTCACTGTCTACTTCAGATTTCGAAAAAATAATATTTATTGATATAAAACCGATATTCATGATTATGGCAAGGCATATTAATGAGAAATATCTCATGACTAACAATGCAAGGCAAGGTTTGTGCAACAATACTTATCAACAATGGTATTAACACGCAATTCACAAACATTCTGCACGGACCAACAAGATATATCTCTTGATCAACAATGTAAGGAAAAGTTTGTGCAACAATTAGTATCAACAATGGTGTCAACACGCAATGCACCAACGCTATGCAAGGATCAATAGTATATATCTCATGACCAACAATGGAAGGCAAAGTTGAATTTGTAACAATACATAGAATTCCAGTTATTCAGGCTTTTCTTAGAAAAGAGAGTTCTTAGTACTTAACAATTTCTTGAAAATCTTTAAAAATGATCAGTAACTAAAGATAATGGAGAGTTAGCAGACTATTGAGAAAAGACGACAGAGGAAGCAATCCTTTAGCTCCGTGCTGTATTGAGCAAATGGTAATTAGAGAAATCGGCGACCGCTAGACTACATAAAGAGATGAATGGCCAAGTTTTACTTCAAGACATCGAGAGAAGAAAGGGAATTGCAACAGCATCAAGTGTATATTAAAAGTAAGATTACGTGAGTAAAAATTATTTAGACTAGCACTGGCCTGTTTGGAGAGGAACATGTATTGCGAGCCTTTAAAAAACATTTTTTCGAATTTTCATTAAGAATTTTTACTGTATTAATTCTAAGCGTTTTGATGTGTTTATTTTTAACATATTGCAAAATTTAATTTAATTTTTGAGATTGTTCTGTTTACCTGCAAGCGTAATTATCCCGGGCAACGCCGGGTGCCTTTGCTAGTTCTGTATATATAAAGAAGGATGTTTGTGGGTCTGTTTGTTTGTTTGTTTGTGGGTTTGTTTGTCTTTTATGCAATTCTACAGTTTTATTCGATCTTGATGAAATTTTGCATACATGACCTTCAAAGCATGAGGAAGGTCACTGTCTATCTCAGATTTCGGAAAAATAATAATTATCGATAAAAAATCGATATTCATGGTTATGGCAGGGCAGTAAAATCATTACTCGTTTGAAGGCATCAGCGACCCTCGATCCACTTGGGATTTCCCCTGATGTTGTGATTTTCTTACATCAAGAGCTTTCACAGCCTCTTGCTTTTTTATTCAATACGACGTTAACGACTGGGATTTTCCCTGAAGTGTTAAAAATAGCCAGAGAGTACACCGTTTTTTAAAAAAGGAGAACCATCCGATTATTCGAATTACCGTCCAATTACAGCATTACCGATATTTGCAAAAATTTTTGAGAGACTTTTTTACCAACGTTTTTCACAATTTGTCTACGACAATTCGTTTATTACTCCCTGTCAACATGGGTTTGTACCAAAAAGAAACGTAGAAACCGCATGTCACGAACTTATAGAATTTACTTCGCGCGAGATGGCTTCTAACAATTATGTTGCAGCTGTCTATGTCGATTTTGCGAAAGCTTTTGATTCGGTACCTGCTGACTTGCTTTTATATAAATTATCAAATTTTTATGGTATACGTGGGCTCCCTTTAGATTGGCTAGAGAGTTTTCTTACCAATAGAATTTATTTTCTCTCCCACTCAGATATATCCTCACATTTGCTAACCAGGAATTTAGGAGTGCCCCAGGGCTCAATTCTTTCACCTTTACTATTTTCTCTGTTTATAAACGACCTACCCCTGGCTTTATCATCCAGTATTCACTTTCGAATAATCTTATATGCTGACGATGTAGCGCTTATTGCTGCAAGTCAAGTTGTCGACCTAATGATTTCTACGCTTAATATCGCGCTCACAGAACTGAAGGTCTGGTCCGATAAAAATTCGATGCAAGTAAATCCGGAAGAAACAAAAACCATGGTCTTCTATCTGAGGAATAAGCGTGGAGTACCTTGCTCTCTCCCTTTATATTATGATGGTAATTTACTGTCCACAGTGTCTTCATTTAAATATTTAGGTCTTATTATTTCCCATGATCTTAGTTGGGACCAGCACATTGATTCTTTATTAATTAAGTTGAACATAAAACAAGGTATTATTTCTAGACTACACTATCTGCCTCATAAAATTCTTTTGCTACTATACTATGCGTGGATTCACTCCTCTCTGTGCTCTAATATAATTTTTTGGGGTTCCTCTACCTCATGGAACCTTACACGTATATTTAAATTGCAGAAATGGTTTCTCCGAACTTTCCTCACAATTCCTAAATTTTCATCAGTATCTCGATATTTTAGCGATTTTCGCATTCTTACCGTCTATCAGTTATTTTTATTTCGAGTTTGTGCTTTTATTTTTAAAGCTGTGAATTCAATTTTGATAATTTCTACTCCTATTAAGTTAGCCGTTAATGCTGACAATCATCATTATCTAACTAGAGCGTCTCATGATCTATATATTCCACTAGTTAAACACAATTACCGTCGGTGTTGTCTTTCTTACGTAGGCATAAGATGTTGGGCATTTTTACCGCGTGAATTACGCGCAATACCGGTTTATTCAAGTTTTTACAAATTTTTAAAGCTTTATGTTTCTCATTTACCTTTGGATACTCGGATTTAAACTTAGATTGATAGGATTGTTACTTTGGGATTTGTTTTGATTAATTCTTATATCTTAGTATTGTCTTTTAAGCCCAAGAGCGCCACTAATATTACTATTACTATCAGTATGATTTGTTGTTTGATTTGCTGTAAGTTCCAGTAGTAATAGTAACTGTTTATGCTTAAGTAATAGTAATTATTTATGCTTTCGACCAGTTATAGTCACATAACTATGTGTTTATTTTTATGTTTGTTTTATTTAATTTGTCCTCGTGTTTAATTCTGTCCCTAATCGGGTAATTTATTTAATGTACTTTTGCCCTGGGGAGCCTTCTTGTCGGTCAGACTTTGACCATACTGGCCCCCCATGGGCCTAATGTAATCCTTTAACTAAATAAATAAAATAAATAAATTAATGAGAAATATCTCATGAACAACAATATAAGGAAAAGTTTGTGCAACAATACTCATCAACACGCAATGCACCAACACTAGGCAGGGATCAACAATATATATCTCATGACCAACAATGCAAGGCAGAGTTTGTGCAATAGAGCTGATAAGTATGATGTCACTTCCTGGCCAGTTGCCTAGCGATTCCAAACATTAGGTTTAACAATGTGGTGTAAGGCCATAGAAAAGCATAGAGAAGTTAAACCTAAGTTTGGAATCGCTAGGCAACCGGCCAGGAAGTGACGTCACCACTTACCAGCTCTATATAGATATGTTTCAATATGTAACATTGCATAGAATTCCTGTTCTTCAGAGAAATTCGAATATTGGTCAGAGAAATTCTGCATCTAAAATAGAAAAAGCTATACGGGCATTTGAAACATCTCAACAACGAGACTTTTGAATAGAGCAACAGGGTATAAGAGCTCCTACGTCAAGGGCAAGAAAAACTTGAGTCTAAAGTATCTGGTGATGCTCCGCATTGGTGAGGCAAGTCAAGAAGAGTTTAGACAAAGTCCCGGTGTATCACATAGAATTCCTGTTTTTCTTATTTTTCGTAGAATGGATAGTCTTTTTGCTCTGTGTTGTATTGATTGAGTTATTATTTAACCAATTGGGAGTTACAATTTAATTTTTTGAGATTGTTTTGTTTACCTACAAGTGTAATTATCCCGAGCAACGCCGGGTACCTCTGCTAGTGTAGTAATATTTCTGCATGCGACAGTATGTATGTATATTTATTTGTTTGTCTCTTATACAAATCTACAGTTTTATTCAGATCTTGATAAAACTGCGCACACTTGACCTTCAAAGCAAGGGGAAGAGTACTGTCTACCCGACATTTCTCAAAAAAATTTATGAGTTAATTAATGAGTTAAATAAAGTACGCACTCTTTTTCCTTCAATAAGAGCTCTGTTTTTGAGTTCAAGAATCTCTTTCCACTTTGACAATCTATCACTCTTTCATTCCTTTTCATTGTTGGGGCTGTTTTATGTGCTTAATAAAAGGGGGAGAGTAACAGCGAATGCTGAGCGGGTCAAGAATGAAAACAAAAAAGAGCGTCGACAGCAATCAACGTGAGCAGAAGCAGAAATTTAGCTGTGCTAATTTACGTGCAACTGTGCAAATTTTTGGGATTGATCTTAGAGTTAGTGTTTAAGTAACTGTCAACATTAAGACTGAATGATTAAGGTCAACATCCATGCAAACAACGGGAGAATACAGTTACGATGCGGGAACAAATGCATTTATGCTAATGAGTTAACGTCAGTGAGATAAAAGCTGACACAATGAAGTTATGCTTGGGCGCACAGTGATGCAAATAAAGGGTGTAAGCGATATCTGTACGTGCAGAGCATTGCTGCACCTGAGCAATGGGTGGAGTTCGACTTGAGTCCAGAATGAAGCCAACGGACGTCGTTTTGTCAACGTCGACATCTGAGCGGAAAAGTGTATTTGTGCTTTAAGAGTGAAGTGAGTAAAAATGAAGTGTATCAGCGACATCGTTGTACGACGACTGAGTGACAAAGAAAGAGCTCTTATCGCAGGTGTAAAACTCTCATTTGCATAAACTAAACTAGGTGTAACAGACAGCATTGAATCGTTGCTCAGCAAATATCCCTCAGTAATCTATTCAAGGTCAGACCTCTAGATTAAGTGAAACGCTTAGACTGCTTAGACTAAATTTCATGCGCGCGTATTTAATCAATCCCTTATGTAATGTCACTTAATGATAAGTACTTGTGTTCATTTCTTTCATAGAGAATCCTTTAATCTGTCCTTTCCTTAAATATAAGCATTAACATTATTCAATTTTCCAATTTTATCTACTCATCATTTAAAAAAAGAATGCTAGAAGAGAACCCACCCGATTGTATAATCGGAAAATAACCCATTGTTAGATAACCGATTGTTAGATTTTTTTTCTTTATTGTGACAAAGTCCACCGTTGCTGACTTTAAAAAGAAATGTGGTTAAATAAAATGCCTTTTTACAATTGCATTGAATAAATCTATCAATTAAGTTAATACAATGCTAATCATATTAGACTTTGGTCATTGCAAATAAGCTGTCATTTTATAGTACACAGACTATCTTCAAAGGGAGGATTTTTATCTTGCTGATTAAAATCTTAGCGAAAATGGCTAAAATTGGAAGAAATGGAAAGAGCAGTGCCAGATTAGTATATGCATGTGCGAGTCGCAAGGGGATTACATATGTTTCTAGCTTCATTTATATGGCCCTCTTATACAGGGTGTAACTAAAGGTGTGTTACAAACTTTGGGGAATGATAGAACTGGTCAAAATAAGCATTTTTTGTTCTATGAACATTGGTCCACAACTGCATTGTTTAAGAGTTATAGCAACTGTTCAAAATGACGCCCTTCAGCGTCAATGCAGGCTTGCATTCGTCGCTGTACGTTGCAAGACACCCGTTGCAGCATCTGCTGGGAGTCCCTGATGTTGTCTGCTGCTACAGCCAATCGTGCGATGAGTTCCTCCACTGAAGTAACCATTGTTTCGTACATCAGGGACTTTAGGTGGCCCCACACAAAGAAATCCAATGGTGTTAGATCTGGTGATCGTGGCGGCCAGGTAACTGGACCACCCCGTCCAATCCAACGATCGCCAAACGTATCAGTGAGGAAGGCCCGGACATGCTGTGAGAAATGTGGAGGTGCACCATCATGTTGGAACCACATAACTTGACGGATGTTAAGAGGTATGTCATCCAACAGTTCAGGCAGCACCTCCTGAAGAAAGACGAGGTAGGTTTGTGCATTCATACGAGCTGGGAGAATGTACGGCCCAATGAGGCGATTGCCAACAATACCAGCCCACACGTTGACAGAAAATCGTTGCTGGAAGCGCCTTGTCGAAATGGCATGTGGGTTGATACGGTCCCAAACATGGATATTCTGGTGGTTGAAAATGCCTTCCCTGGTGAAGGTTGCTTTATCAGTGAACAGCACCTGCTGTGGGAATGCTGGTTCCTCTCTACAACGTGCAAGAAACCATCTGCAGAATGCCATACGTGGTGCAAAGTCAGCAGCTCCAAATGCTTGCACTCGTTGCATACGAAACGGATGAAACAGTTGGTCATTCAGAACTCGTCAAACAGACATGTGATCTGTGTTCATGATGTGTGCAAGCGCACGGGTGCTACATGTTGGTCTTTCGTGAACTCTACGAAGCACAGTTTCTTCGAATTGAGCGGTACGACGGGTGCGAGCGCGACCATGCTCTCCACGCATCACAGCTACACTTCCTGTTGCTCGTAGACGTCACACAAGCCGAGCAAACATTGTGTGAGCTGGCTGACGACGTTGTGGAAACTGCCGTCTGTACAGACGACAAGCAGCCCTTCCATTACCGTCTGCAGCACCGTACACTAACAACATGTCAGTGCACTCATTAAAGGTGTAGTCCATATCCGGATGCGATCACACACGTTAGATTTTTTAGTGTGCAGGATCTGCTTGCATGGTAATGTGATGGCGTGGTCATGTTACTTTAAAAAATTACATGACCATACCATAATTCAGAAAGGGGTGTGTCATAAGCCTGAATTGATGCTGAAGACGTCATTTTGAACAGTGACTATAACTCTTAAACGATGCAGTTGTGGACCAATGTTCATAGAACAAAAAATGCTTATTTTGACCAGTTCTATCATTCCCCAAAGTTTGTAACACATCTTTAGTTACACCCTGTATAAATGATGATGATTACATTTCATATTCATTATTGCACTGATTTTTCTTTTATTCTTGATAAGTTATGACAAAACGGAAGAAGGTTTTTTTAATAGTTGATAGTTAGATTTGTTGGTTGGTTTGGTTTCTTTGGTATTAATGTCCTTTTCAACTGCCATGGTCATTTCAGGACGGCGTTATAGGGGCCGCAAATTTTGCCTCGCAAGGGTTCTTTAACGTGCAGCCGGCAAACGACTACACGGGATCAACGGCTTTACTTCCCTTCCGAACGAAGTGCGTGATCTCAGGATTTTCCCCCTGAAAAAAATCCTCGTCGTCCTCGGCCGGGGTCGAACCCGCATCCTCCGGCATCAGAGGGGATCACGCAACCATTGAGTCACCGAGACCGATTTAAATTTGTTACTGAGAGCATTGTTAGCGGATAAGAAATTATAATTATCAGTTGTAAATTTCAAAGTAGAAGGGAGTATTGCGGTATAAATAAAAATAAGACAGAATATCTGAATTCAGACAAAATATCTGAATATTCACACACAGAAATAGGAACATTTCATCAAAAAATACCCGCGCAACGCCGGGAAAAACAGCTAGTACTACAATAAAAGTGGAAATAATATAAATAAGTCCTTCATACTATACGGTACATCGGTTTACAATTGTATACATTAAAATAATTGAATCAGGAAAATTTTATTATCGTAAATCTAAGTGAAATCCTAAGATGATCGCAGTAAATATAGCATATAATGTGTATGTTCGTGATGGTTGGTAAATATTACTCCTACCGCTTTCTCTTTTATTCGAAAGTAGCACAGTTCATTCGCCACTCTGAAGTTTTCGAGAGTGACAAGGTTGCAAACGTGTCATTTCTCAAACATCTAGGTGTTTCCAACAATTTATATGCTCAATTTTTAAACCTTGCCTCTATCTATGTACTACGTCAATTGTGATCTGCACCTGCCAAGTTTAATGATCGATTGGGCAGTCTCTGAATAGTTTGTTAGGAGAAAGCAGGAGGAAGTAGCAAAAAAAATTATTTAATTGGTTCACTAGTCTGAACGGTATTAAAAATAAATGTCTATGCTTTTGTGAGCTTATATAACTGTACATTCGTTCTTTTGACCAGGCTTTTGACAGAAATCTTTTTGAACTGATTCAATCGAGCTATGAAATTAGAAATTAAATTGAGTAAATTCCCACGCCTATTTGAGGATCTTCCCGAAAAGCTAGGAATTCTTCACCTTCATTAAAGTTGCTTTTATTGGAATATACTCGTCTATATTCTTCTCCATAGAAACTAAGGTAAAATTTTGAATTTTTCCTTTTTGCCACGCAAGCATTTTCGCTACGGCTAATAATGACACGCACTAAAAGCTATTGTTTGACCGAAACGGTTTTTATGAGAGTCCTTTTTAAAGTAAGAACCGTTTTGTAATAAAAACAAAACTACTATATATTTTATCAAAATTTTTTCTTTACCAAATTATATATACCTTTAACTATTTTTTCCACAGTTTCTAAATTTATTTAAGCAGTTGTCATAGCGCTCGATGTACTTCCGCATGATCACTTCATAGAAGCTGCAGCCGGTGAAGAAAGTCACGCAGTTTTCACTTGTTCACCGTCACTGAAATGCAGGCTGCAGATGATCTCCTTTAGCTCCCGGAACAGGAGGTAGCCACTGCATGCGAGATCCAGACTGTAAAGCGGGTGGTCAAGTTCCCAACTAATCAGATATTTGCTTGGGAACAATTGGAACCAATCGCCTTACAGTCCGGACCTCGCATCCAGTGGCTACCACCTGTTCCGAGAGCTAAAGGAGATCATCTGCAAGCATATGATGAGACCATAAAGCAAGGGCTGTAGGCACATGGTTTGATGAAAAAGGGGTTCGAGAACTTGACTAGCCCAGACCCCCAATCTGAACAACATCTGTGGAACGTCAATTGCGCTTTTGTGTGGAACGTCAATTGCGCGTTTGTGCAGAACGCCCGAAATCCGTGACCGAACTGTCCAAGATACTTTTGGCAGAATGGCGAAAATTACCTGTCGAAACGTATCAAAAACTTGTGGACAGTATGCCCCAGAGAGTAGAAGCTGTGATAGCAGCAAAAGGTGGACCAACAAGATATTAAATATGTATATTTTTGAGTGATTGTGTCCCATGACTTAAAAGTGATGGTGTCCTATGACCTAAAGTGATGGTGTCCCATGACTTTTGACAGGGTAGTTTAGATACGTAAAAGGTTAAAATGTGGATTTTTTGGAAAATGGTGCGTGGTAAACAAATAATACAGATTCGTTATTTTCAGCCAAAATACACATATTTTCACCTAAAGTACATTTTAATATTGTACAATGTTATTCAATTTAGATTTAAGGTGTTAAATCATGCCATATGCATAATTTCCACCTAAAATAAAGGCTTAGCTTAACTTAAATCAAATATGGCATCGAAATGAGAACTTTATTAATCTCTTCCTCATTGATAAAATGCTCATTTCAGCTATAAGTTATTCGTGAACAGGGCCGAATATGAACCGATTTGACCTATTGGGCTCAATCGGAACCCGCACATTTTGCTATTTTCAATGTATACATACTGTAAATACAGGGTGGTTATAATTAAAGTGACACCATTTAGACCCTTCTAACGGCCGTTCTGGTAATCAGATTTTGACGAAACTTGAGATATATATTACCAGACCATGGGGAAGAGAATTTTGCAATAAAAAAAATTAGTTCACATTTTGACTGCTACGTCAAAATATGGCGCTGGTCATGTAAGAAACTGTCTGAGAATTTTTACTCAATCAGAGACGTTATGCAAATGAGATGTAAAAGTAGAAAAGCTTTAAAATGACAGTGAAATTAAATGTAAAGTCATTCTTCGCGATGGCTTTAGCTAAAAAGGATCGAGCTTTATTGGTGAAGTTGTTTTACCAGAACTGCAATAATGTTTCTGCTGCACTAAGAGAATATCGACGTTTGAAAAACTTATGAAATGGGCCTATGTCCATTAATGGTTTAAAAAAGATGATTAAGAAATTTGAAGAAACTGGTGAGTTGGGTGTGCTGCCAGGGAGAGGACGGAAACGAATTGCAAATGAAACTGGAAGACGTTGCGGCTGCTCTAGTGGAGAGTGCTTCAAGTTCCCAATATTCTTCAGCAAGTGCTCGAGCCGTATCACGTGATTCGTCTATTCCGTGGTCTACAGTACAAAAAGTTTTGCGTTCCATTTTAAAGAGGTATCCATACAAGATCCAGGTGGTCCAAAAGTTGCTTCATGAAAATCCGGAAAAACGCACTGATTTTGCTTGCTAGTTTCTGGCTGGAATAGCTGTTGACAATGCAATGCCATGGAACATTTTGTGGTCAGATGAAGTGCATAAAAGCCGATGGTTGTGCATGAAAAGCTTTTGCACTCTGATTACGTGAATGTATGGTGCGGATTCACTTCACATTTCATTCTTGGCTCCTCAAGGCACTAAAAGATGTTCAATCACTGGTGCTCATTTCTGCGAACTTCTGCAGCAGAAAGTCATTCCTACTTTACAAGAATGACAATATTTAAACACTACTGTCTTTATGCAAGATGGTGCAACTCCCCACATTGCACGACAAGTGAAGGAACTGCTTCATGGTCATTTTAGAGATGATCGGGTGATTTCGAGAACATTTCGCTCTCCTGTGGAACATGCAATAATGCGCTTTGAACATGTCATTGACACAAATGGAATGTACATTGAACAAATGCTCTGATTTTATAAATTTCTCTGCTTCTAATTTGCTTTTTATTATTCATGCGCCATATCTTGACGTAGTGGTCAAAATGTGAACTAATTTTTTTATTGCAAAATTCTCTTCCCCATGGTCTGGTAACATATATCTCAAGTTTCGTCAAAATCTGATTACCAGAACGGCCGTTAGAAGGGTCTAAATGGTGTCACTTTAATTATAACCATGTTCGAAAGACGGAGCGTTACTCGTGAGAAGAACATGCAGACATGCATTTAATCAATACATTACTCGTAATGTATGTGCTGCAGGATTTAGTGTCCGGAAAGCCAAACAGACTTATAAAGAAAAGTTTTACAACAGGCGTCATCCGAATTGGAAGACATCTCGCCATGGATAGAAACTTAGAGAAAGTTTACCAGAGACTGGGTCGTATATGTCAGAGAGTAAGCCAGGTTGCTAAACAAAGTACTGTTCGCAAACTGACATTAAGATGGCGTTAGATTGTGTGGCAAAGCACTATTAATAACCACCGTCAAATTGTCCATGAAATTCATGCTTGCAAACTTGCTCTGAATTGTGAGCTGTAAGTTATTGCTATGATCTGTAAGTTGTTTATAGATAAAAAAAATTGTTGTTTGCTCTGAAAATGAAAGCAGCTTAAAATGTGTTCTTAAAATAATGACGTCTAAAATATGCATTTCCGACTACCGGTTTCCTATCTCAGAAGTTTCAATTTAAAGTCCTCAGCCATCTTTATAGTTTTCATCCAAAAGATTTGAGACACTTGTAGAATTTAACGATCCCAGTAAGTGTTGCTTCAGGAAAGAAGACAATTTCAAGAACTTATAAAACTTTGTGAAACTTATAAAAAATTATAAACTCATCGCTGACCCAGGACAGACAAACTATAAATTCTACGAGGCGTGTTTTTTAAGTACGCTTTTGATATATAAAAACAAGAATAATTTTAAAGACCTTAAATTTTATATGAAAGCCAAACCTTAATCTAGTTTTCAATATAATTTCCACCTAAATTCAAGGTACTTACCGTATCATACGACCAGCTTCTGAATTTCATCCTTATAGAAACCAGATCCCTGATTTGCTAAACATTAAAAGCATGGAGTTGCACAAAATCAATCCTTTAACCAGTGCTTTGACTCGAAAGGTACCATATGGAATAGGATAAGTTATTAAGCGTAATTGATATGGTGACAAAATAAGGGTTGCTCACGTTACATCGGAATCAAAACAATAATCCATGGAATGGAGACATTCAACATCGCTGAAGAAAGTGAAGTTCAAGCAAACAATTATAGCCCGTAAAAATCAGGTGCACTGTGTTTTGGGATCGACAAGGTCTTTTGCTTGCTTTTCGATTTTTTGCCTCGGGGTCAGTAAATCAGGCAGCCGATTTCTATGAGGATGAAATTCAGAAGCTAGTTTTACGATACGGTAAGTACAGAGTTTCCCAAATTGATTTATACTCTTTGAAACGTTATAACTCAGCAACGAAATGAGAAAGAAATATAAAATTTGTTGTATTTTATTCCTTAAACTTCCTTAAGCCCGTACATGTTCAAAATGTCCACCATCTGCCACAGTACACTCTCAAAACCGACGTCGAACAGAGGAAATACCGACCGGATTGTAGCTAATGGAATTTCACTGAGGAATGTTCAATCTGATCTCTTAATTCCGTCAGTGTTAGTGGATTTGTGGCGTATACCGTGTTCTTTAAAGTTCCCCAAAGGTAGAAGTCGAGAGGGGTTAAATGAAAAGATTGAGATGGGAACTCTGTAGCACTCCCCCTTCGTCCTATCCATATGTGATTGAATGTGTGATAGAGGAAAGTTCTCACATAGACATAAAAGTGAGGTGGAGCCCCTTGTTGGCGGTGGTGTACCAAATGCAACCTTTCAACATCGTTGAACCTCAAGAACATTATCCACTTTCCAATAACACTTCAGTATCTACCACGGTCTATAGATATTCATGGTAATTAAGCTCCATTGTTAAAATGAAGCTAAAGTTTCTAGCTCCCAATAGGGCGGGAACTCTATTGAAAAGTGGCGCTGCAGGTATAATCGGCCCAAAAACGCCTGCACCGCCGCCCTATCGACAGACAGAAACTTTACTTTCATTTTCAGTTTCAATGAAAAATCTCTATCGTAGGTCACGGTTGGCCCTGATGCGATCTATGCGGCACCTGGCGCGATCTGTTTTCCTTAGCTTCTCGAAACAATGGAAAATGGCCGAACCTCGATGACCATGCATATCTAAAGACCGTAGTATCTACTTCCGTTCATTGAATGAAAGCAATACCACCTAGAGAGAGAGAGTCTGCTCACGGAAAAATCATACATTGTTACATCACCTACGGTAGGGACAATTTCATGCTTATTATTGGTAGAAATATGGTTACCAATACCCTACCGTAGTAACAATGTATAATGTATTCGCGCTCAGGCTTTGAGTTGAGGTGATGTTGATGAAAGTCTCACCACCATTTTGGTTTATAAACAAATGAACAACAATGAACGTGTTGCTATGCTTTTCCAGTGCCGTTTGGATCATACACAACAAACCTTATTTCTATCTCATATCGTTGCTGAGCTATAACGTTTCAAAGAATGTATACATCAATTTGGGATACACTGTATTTTAATATAGGTGGAAATTATGAAAGACGGATTAAGATCCAGGATTTCATATAAAAATTAAGGTGTTAAAAATTCACTTTGTTTTTTTTAATATCAAAACGGTACCTACTTAAAAAAACATCCTTCGTATCAATTTTAAGTCAAGTTGTAAGCCAATTAAATTTTGATAGTACATTAGAAGAATTCTCAGAGCGAACAGTATGAAAAATGTAATTTCTCATTTCATTTGTAAAAATATTTAAAAATTCTATTAGGCATTTATTAATTTATATTTTTTAATTTAAACTTTCAGTTTGCTTATATTATGTGGTAACTGTACCAGTAGTTGACAGTGTAACAGTAATGACACTAAATACTATTTAAGGGCTTAAATTCAGGCATAATCATAGAAAGTAGGGAAACTTGCTTATGCGTTATAGTGGTCTTAAAATTTACCCTCAGCGTTTTTGTTTTTTTTTGGGGGGGGGGGGGGGTGGTGAGCTACCCTTAGAACGATATCAAAAACAACTTTGTCAATTGAGTCTTCCTTCAGCAACAATAAACTGGTATTGTTTAGACAAGGAACACTTGATTATAACAATAAGAGTTTATTATTGGTGAAGAAAGACTCAACTGAAAAAGTTGTTAGTGATATGGCTATTAGTCTTGTGCGCTATATCTTTTAGTGCTTTCCTCCTTTTGTTTAGTCGGAGAATATTTGTCTTGGAGAATATTTTTATTTTGAATTGTATTTATTCTTTGTGATATTTTTCTTGAGTGCTTAATTTTTCCTTTTTTTTCTGCGAGAATTGTCTCTTATTTGCCTCTGTTGTTTAAAGTCTCAGTAGTCATTGCTTTATGCTAATTGTTTTGCGGCTCAAATTATTAGTTTCTTTGATTTGTTAAGGTGTTTGTTTCAGCAATTATTAGCCCCGTGTCAGCTCTTGTGCTTCCTCGAGCGCTTCAGATTTTTCACCGTTTTGGTTAGGGTTTTTCGGTGGTCAGGGCAGTTCGGTGACGTTTGCCTGGCAGGTTGCTTCGTGACGCTAATCCGAAGTATTTTTTGTTCCATTTGGGCTGGAGACCAACTAATGGTTTTACTCTCGTACCGATGTCTTTCGGAAGTTTCGGTGTTTGCATCTCCGTTTTCCTTCAACGTGCTCCTGTCTTCAGATTGGAACGTATTCGTTGAACTGCGCTTCATGTATCTCCCGCCCATGACTTTGGTGTTTCGACCGGTATTCATCGACAGTTTTTTGCAGGCATCGTTGCTGCCCAAGACGTTTTTCTCCAGTTAAGTATTAGTTTTATACGGATCGTACAAATGAAAACGAAAATTATTTATTTTATCCAAAGTGCAGAAATTAACCAATGGGACTCGTGCCTTAATGTTCATGGAGATATCTTTTAAATTATTTTAATAAAAATTATTTCCCACCTCTAAACGTGTTTCTATTGAACAATCCGAGTTACTGATAGAGAGGGTATCGACCCTTGTTAAGATGATCACCTACGCACACGTGACACTACATTAGCATCTTCATCCACTGAAATTTTCCTTATATGAACAATGTGATTGCAGGGAATCAGTGGGAACTCGATCACCGTATTTAGACAAGATAGATTTTGCACTATGGGGCTATCTGGATTCCAATTTGTCAAGATAAGGAAAGAAATGAACTACGCGAGAAAATTACTGCAGAGTGGAGCGCCATGTCGCCGGACATGGTTCCCCGCATTTGCGGAACATGAACACACGCTCAATTGTTTTGAGGATGGTGGTCATCACATTGTAAACTCTAATTTACCCATTAATGCAGACGTTTCGTCCACCATATAGGACGGATGCAAGGACATCGTATCGAGAATAGTCAGCGATAAAGGGCATTTCAAACCGACAAAACTCTGCGCCAATAAATTGAAGAATTGCCTTTTTGTTTTTCTGTTCACGAATAAATTCAGTGTATAAATTTCAAAGAATATTACAACGTATAAACATAACAGCATTTACTGTTTTTATTGTACAAATTCAATAATGTACAGGTGTATTCAGATACAATTCTTTCCGGTTCTCATAAAATAACAATTTGATTAAAGCTCACAGGAAAAACTGTCGTGACATATAAATCTGATCTTGAGTCTTTAGCTATTTAAAGGGTTAACCTCACATAACAAGAAAAAAAAACTAACGTCCAAAAAACAAAACAAGTTTATATAAAATAATTTCTTTTTTGAAAGAAATTTCTTAAGCTCTGTAAATAATTTTTTCGGGTATTGCAGTACTGTACTTTTTTTATTCACAAAACTCCGTAGATTCATAGAAAGTAGCTCTCCAAGACCTTGCGCCCAAAATTGGCCACTTCCAAGGCAAAGTTAATGCCAATGAGAATCATTGGAATGTTTTGGAGGATCTTGCCCAGGAATAAGTTGATAGTTGGCGAAAAAAGACACTTGACGAAGCGACACAAAATTTTCCGCGAAATGATGGCAATTACGATTGAGAGCACAGCCGGTTGGAAAAACCACCAAATCTTCCAGTGATACATGATGGAGCGAACGTGCTTTAGCAGGGCAATATGCAATACAGAGTTCACTTCTACGGCAAAGAGGACAGTTAACAGCTCCACTATGTCCAGAGTTTTGTAAAATAGAGCATCCACAATGGCCACCAACATTATTAAAGCATGAACGCTGACAGTCGTCAGTATTGCCAATAAAACGGCGCCCAGGCATAAGTGCTCCATAAACCAAGTGATTCGAAATAACTTCCAAAGGGTAGACGTTTCAATGGATCCTTTCGCTGAGATAGGACCAGAAGTCTTCCAAGGATTGCAGTTCTCCATCTCGTTCTTAACGTTAACAGAGTTCGACGAAGAATGATTTTCACTTAAAGATGTGAAATTCTTAATGACCAAGTGCTGGCTATTGTTTGTACGAGATGGAATCGGGAAGGTTGAGATTGGTTGGCCTGGCTGGGATAATGAAAAACTGGTAGGCCATTGCATATTTTTATGGATTTCACGTGGAGGTAAAGATGGAATCTGAACGCTACTTGCCAAACAGAACTGCGACTGGAATTCAAAAAGGAGAAAAAATGTCAAGGCAACAGCTGTCACTCTGTTGCCTGGTTTCTTTTTGGAATTTACACACGGCATTTTGATTTCTTCGCATACATGGGCTCGGTGAATGAAATCTTATTGCTTGATTTTGAAGGGTAGTCAAAAATTATCTGTAGGAAAAATCAAATAAAAATATGTAAATAAAAAAAGATACATATAAAAATTATTCAAATTCCAAGTTCCTTAACATGTTTAATCAGATACAAATATATACAAAACTTTTATAGCATTATTCATACAGATATTGCTATCCAATATTAGGGGAGAGTTGCATAAGTTGGGACAAACCGATCTAAAGAAATTTAAACAATTCTTCTTGCCACTTGTTGATTTTCAACACTCGTCGAATGAAGCAGCCGTTGTGTTGTGGACATGGCCAAAGCTGCAGTAGATTTCCCACAAAGAATCCGGTAAGTTTTATTCACTTCTAAGTAAAAGGTGTCACCAATGTCTAGTGCTAACTGTCGAAAGATAAAGATCGCAGATCAGCTGTGAATATTCTATTTCGGTTCGTTTATCAATGGATTATTTTCATAGCAACATGTGCTTCTGAGGCCATTAAATTTTCTACAGTGCTATACCATTTTCCTAAGCGGGATGTTTCAATTTCCTAAGGTGGAACAATGTTTTTTCAAGGAGCAAACAAGGAACGTCAAATATAGAAGATACTAACAAAGTTGCCACAACAATAGTTTTCTGCACTATGTGATCAAATGTTTAAGGACATCCCTCAAATCATGAAATGTGCCAAATGACGCATGACAATTACATGTAAATTATTTAAACATATGGGTCGTTCAATAAGCGCTCAGCGACTTCCAACATAGAACAATCAGAGGATGTCACTTGTGCAACAACTCAGTCTGAGATTTCCAGCATTCTACCAACACCTAGAAAGAAAGCCTCTCAACTGAAAAGTCATACATTGTTACATCATCATAAGTCGACCAAATTTAGGGCTTACTATCGGTAGAAATACGATCAACAATGGTCGAATTATGATGTAACAATACCGGGTGATTCAGTCAATTTCTGACCATTTCACTCGAATGACGTGCATAAGGGATAAACAATTGAAAGAATATGAGCGCCATATCGAATTTCTAAATAGTTGGAGTTTGTATTGTTGCAACGGCGCTGCATGAAAATCGTATTGTTGAAAAATGGCGCCCGCTTTATCAACGGAGCAGAAATGCAAGGTTGTCGAATGGTATCTCGAGACAAAATCACCTGTAACCGTACAAAGAAAGTTCCGGAAGGAGTATAAGTGTCCAGACGCACCAGGCAGGCAAGCAATCATGGATTTTGTCAAGCAATTTCGTGCCACTGGATGTGTTAAAGGCAAGAAAAAAGGCGGGAGCGAAGCTCGTGTTTGAACGGCCGAAGTTGTCGAAAATGTTCGCACAAGGTTGGTCGATTCCCATACCAAAAAATCTGTTCGCCGCCTATCCATTGAAGAAGGGCTGTTGTATACCACGACGTGGCGAATTTTGAGAAGGATTTACACCTGTTCCCGTATAAGATCCATGTTTATCGTGAGTTAACAGACACTAGAAGACAGAAGCGACAACAATTTGCGATGGAGTTTGGAGTAGAAATGGAAGCCAATCAGGACATTGTGGACAACCTATGGGTGTCAGATGAAGCCTTTTTCCATCTGTCAGGTGACGTTAATAAACAACGTTCGTTTTTGGGGTTCCCAGCACCCTCATGAGATCCATAAGTCACCTCTTCATCCACGAAAGGTTATGGCTTGGTGCGCGATTTCCAAAAGAGGCATCATTGGTCCGTTCTTTTTTGAGGGCACCGTAACGTCACAGGCTTACCTTAACATGTTGGAAACCTTCTACATCCCCGAGCTGCGAAGGAGGCGTATACCGCTTGGACATCAATGGTTTCAACAGGATGGGGCTAGGCCTCACACCACTAATGAAGTGCTAGACTTTCTCAATCAGAAATTCGGAAATCGTGTCATTACAAACAGGTTTCCAGATCGATTCGGGGGTGGCTTTCTTTGGGCCCCCTACGAGTCCTGACCTAAACCTATGTGATTTTTATCTCTGGGGGTTCCTTAAAGACAGTGTATTCACTACAGCACCAAGAGCCCTAGACTAGCTGCGACAAAGCATCGTCGACTGCTGCACCCTTGTGGATGCAGAAATCCTGGATAGAGTTATGAACAACTTCACCATTCGGCTGCGAGCAGTTCAAAACGTTCGTGGTGGCCACATTGAGCATGTCATCAAGACTTTTCCACGGGAATAAAAACTCCGAACTGCCTAAAATATCATACTGAAATGGTAAGTTTGTAAACATTAATGGGTCAATAAATCATAGTACTGAAATGGTCAGAAATTGACTGAATCACCCTGTATGTGACGTTTCAGTTATGAGGCTTTCTTTCTAGGATGTGTTTATTCTGCAAATACTCCGTGCAACTGTAGGGTCATTCCATGTTAAGTCATCTAGGCCATGAGACCCCCTATCTAGTTGAGAACTGAGATTTTGTGTACTGGTATTGTACTTAATTTCATGAACTTTTGCCTATTTTTATGCTCTATATGCACTCTGTTGATAATAATTGCAGAAGTTTGATGCATTCGTTACTTCAAATGAAATTGTAAAAATTTGAAAATTGGCTGCAGTTTTTAAATGGGAAAATGTAGGCTGACAATTTTTTCCCTGAATATTCTTTCTGACATGTAGTTTACAAAAACATAAAAGAATTGGTCATATAAAATTTTATAGATTAATTTTATTTTATTTTATTTTTGTTAAATTAAAAAAAATTTGGACACTCCCCCCTCTGAAAACCATTGAAAAAATTAGAAAGTGATCTACAAATAGTAAAGTTTCATCACAAAAAAATATCAGTTTTGAGAAATGAATGGTACTCATCAAAAAATCAGTCATGAATTTTGAGAACATTTCCAGTCATTAACTTTTTTTTAAATTATTCTGACAGAAAAGGTTTTACCATTTTTATTTTTGATGCTGAGATGGTATTGGGAAGATCTTCTGCAACTCCTCCTGCCATCAAGTTTGGTCCCGATCGGACAAATAGAATAGTTCATGCTTGAAAATCTTTATGGGTATCAGTGTACTTCAAATCAATGAAAGAATCAGACTACAGGCAGACATTTCATATCCACAGCCTTAATTTAGGAGTTTAGAAGTTAAAATCGTACATACACTGGTGCTCAAAATTAACAGGACAAACATTTTCGTGGATTTCTCTAAAACTACTGGACCGATTCCATTGAAATTTGGGGGTTGAAGCAAGTTAACAATGCGTATTACTACTAACCAATAATCGTTCAAGTTCTTCTTTGCATATGTAAATTAAGCTACTTCGAAATAACCGTCTTTGTGACATCGCTTTAAATGGCTGCTGCGTGTAAGTTTTGGACATTCTAGCCATTTTACGGAAAGATGGAACATCACCGAAGGTTAGAAGATTACGAAAGATGGAGAGCAGTGGGACGATTGGAGGCTGGACAGACCCACGGTTGTTAAAAATAAAGTGGCCTCTATCGGCCTATTTCTCTCAAAAGCACTCGCATTGCCTTCTGGGATTGTGACGTCACCTGGAAGGTTGGCAGCAGGCGATCCGCCCCTTTTAACATAAAGCTGAAATGGCTGGAGTTCCATGTGCTTTTGCTAATAATAAATGCAATTATTTATTATTTTTAGTCCAATATTATAATCTAGAGTGGATTTATTAGATTTCCATGCATTAGATATGAGCAAAATTTCATTAAATGAGCAAACCCCCACCCCTTCTTATAATGAAAAAGAGCACACTCGTAAGAAGCAGGAGATCTGCTCTTGATACGAGCGTTAAAACGCAAAAATCCAACAGATTGCACTACGAGAAAATCGAAAGTTAAGAGAAAATTTGAAATCTGAGAGAGAAGTTTAGAAAATAAAATATACACAAGACTCTTCGCTTTCATCTTCACCTCCTTCACTCGTACCAAGTAATTAAAACTGTTCAGTGGCTTCAAATTCATTTGAGGACTCTATAAACCACGTTGGGAAAAACGACGAGGTGGGATACGCTTTCCCTCTCAAATTGTAATTTGAGCAAAACGAAAATGTTCGGTCAGACTCAAACAGAAAGTGATTGGGTATGTAGGCATTACTTTTTTTTTCTTCCTATCATATTTTTACAACCATACAAGCAGTGGCAGATGTTTTAATGGTGTACTAGCACTTAATGCTAAATGATTGAATACTGTAGCAGGTTAATCGTTAAAGAATTGCTTTGACGAGGTGGCCTTGCTGTTGCAGTATTTGCTTTTGTATTTCAGTGCTAAAGTATATAAATAGATATTTTATTTGCAATCTCTGAATTTTAAACACACATTATTCCAATAAAATATTTATATAAAACCTTGGCACGTTTTCTTCATTTATCTTGGTGATAAATAGTAAAAATAGGCTGGAAGCTAAAGGTCACCGCGCTATTCCCTATAGTTCTCTATGCGTTCGCCTGCTCCAAACCTTCCAGCTGATGTCTCACGTCAGCAGCCAATGACCATCGATCACCCCGATAGAGGCCACCTTCTCTTTAACAACCTTGGGACAGACCCAAGCAGAAGTTGCGAGATTTTTTCATGTTTCGAGAAATGTCATTTCGGAATTATGGAGACAGTTCCAAGAGACAGGGACGATATGCAGACGACCAGGGCAAGTTCTCCCTAGGGCTACCTCAAGGCAAGAAGACAGGTATCTTGCTCTAACAGCCAGGCGCCATAGGGAGATGACGGCCACTCAGCTCGCAAACGAGCTCTCGTCTGCTACTGGAGGCTTCATGAGAGGGCTGTATGCCAGGAGACCAGCGGTCTGCATCCCACTCACTCCAGGACACAGGAGAGCCCGGCTCACTTGATGCAGACAACACCAGCCCTGGACCCAAGCACAATGGGCCTGTGTTTTATTCAGTGATGAGTCGAGATTCAGTCTAAGCACGGATTCCCGGCGAGTTTTCATCTGGAGAGAACCAGGAGCACGCTACAATCCCTCTAACATCACGGAAGTTGACCACTATGGTGGTGGTGGTGTCATGGTCTGGGGGGGCATCATATTGGACGGACGCACAGACCTCCACGTTTTTGAGAGAGGTTCTCTGACTGCTCAGAAGTACAGGAACGACATCTTAGCACCTTATGTAAGGCTCTTCAGGGGTGCCTTTGGTCCCCATTTCATTTTTATGGACGGCAATGCTCATCCACATAGGGCAAGGCTGGTCAACGAATACCTCGAAGAGGAGGATATTCAAAGGATGGAATGCCCAACAAGATCTCAAGACCTGAATCCGATAGAGCATGTTTGGGATGCACTGGGCAGGAGAATTGGAGCTTGCCAGGTTTCTCCCAGAACCCTCCAGGAGCTACGAACTGCCCTGGTGGAGAAGTGGAGTTCCTTGCCCCAACACCTCATTAACAGCCTCAAACAGCATGAGGAATCGCTGTGAGAGGTGACCATACCCCCTATTAGCCTCCTATAAAGACCCCTAATGCAATCTTGTTTTTGACATTCCATAGTTTCGTGAGCATGGTTTGAAAGTTATGTTCAATAATTATTCGTGATAGCTTATTCCATTACCCTACCAAATTGTTATAGCTTATTCAACTTCCCTACCAAATTTCAATGGAATCGGTCCAGTAGTTTTAGAGAAATCCACGAAAATGCGTTTGTCCTGTTAATTTTGAGCACCAGTGTATTTTGGGATAACGACTTAAGCCTTGTGTGAATTAATGACAAACCGGGTTCTTAGACAACCTTTCATAAAAATCTTCCTGAATGGTCCCATAATGGGAGAATAAGTATTCTCTTCATACATTTCTTTTCTTACAGTTTTTCTTACATGTTTGTTTTTTAAACATCGGTTGTAAACATCGGTTTTTTAAACATCGGTTTTTTAAACATCGGTTTTTTAAACATGCAAATAGTGGGCCTATAATGTAAGGCAATATATAAATTTACGGGGGTCAATCCATAAGTAACGACAATAATTTTTTTTATTTATTTTTTATTCTACACCCTTACAACTTAGTCTGTCTGAAAATTTTAAGTAATTGTGTTTTGTTTTTTTTTTACTTCCTACATAAGAAATACAAGTGAAAACTGGTCTCAAGAATATTGTTTCTGACCGGCATATACTTGTCTACATATAATTCCTGAAGGTTTTCAATCGGGTTAAGGTCTGGACTTCCTGCTGGCCACTTCATTACTTGAATGTTTTTTTTTCTTTAACAGGCAGATGTAGACTTAGATGAGTGAATGAGCCCATTGTCATGTTGAAAAATAAATTCTGGACAAAGAATGTTGAATAAAGGAAGGAGGTGATGTTCCAAGGTGACTTGACGGTCTTCAGATTTCCGATTCTGAACAATTGCTAAACTTGTGGCTCCACTATAGCCAAACGCTCACTGCCATGGCACTACCTCCTCCCTGTTGACAACTGAAGAAAGACTTCTCTTCTGTGCACAGGGCATAATCTAGGTTCCATTTTTTCCGTCACTAAATAATACACTAAGCCACTCATCGTTTCAAATTATGTAGTTACGGGTCTCATTCCAACCGTTCTTTCGAGTATGTATTTCTTTCAAGGATGGTTTTACAGCCATTCTTCTGTAAATAAAAAAAAACCCATATTCTTCTGTGAATTTCTCTGCAAATGCCTGTGAATTGTGTCCTTTGATACGTTTAGTTTCAGAAACAGCAGCAATAGATCTCAGATAGGGACTGGTTCTTTACCATTTGCACAATCCTTCTGCCATCTCTGACTGAAGTCACTTTTGGACATCCACTTCGAGGTTTCAAATAAAATTTTTCACACTGGGATAGTATTTTATAAATTGCAGATGATATTCGGCCGATTTCAGTGGTAATTTCTTTTCAGATTTACCTTTTGCTTTTAGCATCCATATTTTGTTCACTTCTATCTGACGAAAACTGCTTATTTTTAGGCATTTCACATGAAATGAGAATGAAAGCTTTTGAATCAGCAAATGTTGAGTTTTCTTAACAGATATGCAAATTATGGGATACACGGAGTGACTTGTTGTATACTTGTAGAGGGTGAAAGCTGTATAAAGTAAATTTACCTAAACTCTTGAGACGGGCCTTTTTTGATTTTTTGTTTTAAAAAATATAAATAATTATTATGAAACTTGATCTTTATCACACACGAATGTTAATGCGCAATAAATGTTAAGATTTCAATCAAAACAATTTTTACTTTCATGTCTTCTGTAGATAGTAAAAAAAACACCATTACCTAAACTTTTGAGACAGTCTGTATGGAGGTCATAGATACATCCTTTAGGGACAACATGTCAATTTTCCCTTTCAACTACCTTACGGCACCTTAGAACGAGGGCATGTATACCTGCACGGTAAAAGTCTCGATTAGCACGTTTGAGCTACTGTTTAGCAGCGTGCACGAGGGAGTCATCTTCAAACTTCATTCCGCGAAGGGATTCCTTCAGTTTACCAAAGAGATGGTAGTCGCATGGTGGTCACGACACCCTCGTGCACGCTGCTAAACAATGGCTCAAACGTGCTGGTAGCGACAATTGTGTAGTTCATTATATTCTCTATAAAGCTATAGTACGCCCTCTATCGGTGGTTTTTGGAACTAATTTTTTTGGCTCCGAACAAAAAGAAAATTTCCAAAAACCGATGAACGGATCACCAGCATTCCAAAACAGAAGATCATGCTGACCATTTCAGGAACAGTATCTTGCCATCCTGGAATTGTTCTGTTTTCTGTATGCTGACACATGCCTTTTATTTGCTTTTCCTCATGAAAGTGAATGTTATGGTAATTTTTATTGTATTCCAGGGTTCTTGTGTCTCGTCCTTCTCTAAATATATATATCCGTTAATGGTAACTTTTAGTAATTTCTTGATTTGCATGTTGGACATTCAAATGTCTTTGTGAAGTGCATAGGGAAGTAACTAATAAATTCGACAGATGATTGTTGGTGATCTGTTCATCGGGTTTTGGAAATTTTTTTTGTTCGGAATTTCATGTTGAACAAGTCTTAATTAGATTTTTGGTGTATCGGTTACGTTTTTTGAATGTCCTAATTTGCATATTTGGGATGATGAAAAGTGCACCATAGGATAGGTCAACCACATATTCCTATTAATTGGATTTATCAAAATTGACATATCTGCTTCGGTTACGAAAATAAAAGGGGGGGGGGCTCATTTTTGTATCCATTTTTTGTATATCCTATCTATCAAAGTAATTGGGCACCTACACAAAAAATTTAATGAATCTAAGATGTTCAAGTGAGGATTTTATTATACGCCAACCTCAGCTGTTCAAATTAATGATGAAAGAATAGGAAAGAAAATTCTACAGATGGGTTCGAACGGTCATTGAGCCAAAAGTTCCTGGTTCGAACCCAGGCTGTGGAATTTTCTTTCCTATTTTTTAAATAAAAAATTTGTCCGAAATTTTTGAACTTATATAAAACCTATATAAAAGTAAAAAACTAACATGCATCTATTTTGCATCTCAAAACCCGGTGACGCCACCTCTTGCGGCTATAACAGCAGCGACCGTCTGAAGCATGGTGGAAACTAAGTCGTGGAGGACATCCATTAGAATTTTCTGCTATTCCTCTTCCAAAATCTTTCAAAGATTTGACCGCTGTTCCCGAGGCTTCCCCGCCGTTCCGACTGAACCTAAAGATGCTCCTTGGGATTGAGGTCGGGATTCCGTTCAGACCAATCAAAGCTTTGAAAGTTTTTCGTTTCATAGCACCGCATAAGAGCGGTAGTAACATGGCACCTGGCATTGTCATCGCGTTATCAATTCGGTAATAACGCCACAATGTAGGGGGGAACAATTCATTTTCAGAATATTAGAGTAAGAAAATAAGGAAATCCCTCGAACATGTATGTCACAGATTTCCACCATATTAAAATATGTTACTCGTCTGAAGCTACTATAGATGCTTGCAAAATAAGAGTGCAACATTTTGTTTCTTTCAAAATAAACCGCGAAAACGAAAAAAATTGAGCATACATAAAGAATCATACCATATAAAGAATCTATTGTTAAAGCGGATAGGCTATGTGGGATTCCCTTGTAAGTGCATGTTTCCACGAACAAAAATCAGTGGTTTAACGCCATAGCAGATGAAACATCCCCGCACTAAGTTGCCACCACCACCAAATTACCTTGTAACGCCTATGCACTTTGGCAGAAAGCATTCCCCGGGTAGTCATCGCCACATACACGTTCATCGGATCGAAAGAGTGAGACATTGACTCGTCACTCCACAGAACTTATATCCACTGCTCCAGGTCCCAGTTGCGATAATCTAAGAGCCGTTGAGAGTTAGTGATACGAGGCTCATCCATGAATGTTTTACCTGAATAGCCAAGGTAACAAGCCTCTTAGACAATTTTCGAATAGAGACGAACGGGCCGGAATTTCTGTTAATGGCCTGGAACTTCTAATACTGACCATCGGCTATGTTCAGTTTTTGACAATTTCACGTTTCAGTGGTTTTGAATCAATAAATTGGGGATTCTTAGTATTGTTTCTATCAATGAAATTGGTAGAGACTTTACAATGGAATAAAGGGAGAACAGAAGTTCCGACTAGTTTCACCACTTATTTCCGGCTTTATCAAGGATATAAACTACACTATCGACAATCGACAATCGAACAGTGAAGTGTACATTCGTTAGGATGGGACGAAAGCAGCGCTTTCACAAAGCTCATCTAACCAGAATAAACTCCAAAGGAAATACACTGAGGTAGTCAAGAAGCCTAACCAACCCAAGCGGTCTTCCATATTATACAAAAAAGAAAGTAAGATTGACGATTGTCAGAAACAAAAAACAAACGAAATAAAAAATACAAGGAGAAATAAGATTATCACATCTTCCAGTAGTCTGGGAAAGAGACGTTGCTAATATCTTCAAAATTGATGTCAAGAACGTGCCTCGGTTTACGATACTTCGTATGCCAGTTCATATTCATTGAGTTCTCCAGTATCCCTTTCACAAGCTTATTGTCGTGAGTCTTCATCTTCATCTTCATCTTCATAATCAAAAGGAGATCCTGTATAAACTTACCGATATGGGCCATGTTTAAATCGAGGTGGATGGATTGGTTTTTCACCGTCCTTCTGTCCAGCTGGGCAATGGTCCTCAGGGTAACATTCTGGAATGACTGTAGTTCACTCCATCTGCTTTTACAGATAGTCGCCCACGCAGGCATGCCATAGAGGAGTATGATCCGGATAATCGATTTGTACAGAAGTAGCTTGTTGTCAATGCTGAGGGCGCTGTTGCGACCCATAAGAGCTATGATACTGTACTTAGCCCTCTTCGCTTTGTTCAGAGCATAGGACATATGCTGGTTCCATGAGAGTCTTGAGTCAATGATAACTCCCAGGTACTTGTAGTTGTCCACCCAGTCCAGTTTCTTATTAAACAGAACAAGAGAATCTGGGGGATGCTTGAGCTTCCTATTGAGGTACAAAGCCTTGCACTTTCCGACGTTAAGGTTCAACTTCCAGCAGTTAAACCAGTCTTCGAACTGCTTCAAGGCGCACTGCAGCCGAGTGATAACGTGAGCCGGCTGGTGTGCCCATGTCATAATGGCAGTATCATCCGCATAAAAATACAAATTACAATTATCGGGTTTTGGGAAATCATGTACAAAGTAATTAAATAGCATAGGCCCGAGGACAGAACCCTGAGGGACACCGGCCTTTACAACACGGGGTGTGGAAAGATTTCCTCCAACCTTGGCTTGATAGGATCTGCCGTCAAGAAAGGATTTCACCATCAAGATCAAATCGGCAGGGAACCCGTCTCTGATCATTTTGTAGACAAGGCCCTCATGCCACACTTGGTCAAAAGCTTTACTGACATCGAGAAATACCACCCCACAGTACCTGGATAGGTTCAGGGGGGTGCTCAGGTCTTCAACGAGCCTCCATATCTGCATCGGACAAGAGTGGGCAGCACGAAAGCCAAACTGCTCTTCCCGTAAAAGGTCATTTGCTAGACACTGATCTTGGAATCTGACAAGGATCGTTCTCTCCAACACCTTGGACATCGAGGGTAGCAAGCTAATAGGTCGGTAGCTCGCGGGAATTGCAGGATTTTGTCCCTGCTTTGGGATACTCAACACAATAGATTTCTTCCAAGCCACAGGGAAGTAAGAAAATTTCCAGCAGTCGCTAATGATATTGGTGAGAAATTCAATAAAGTTCTTTGGGAAATTCATAAGGGCGTTATTACTCACCTTGTCTTTTCCTGGAGCCTTCTTCTTTTTCAGTTTATTTATGATGTTGGCGATCTCACCAGCCTCGATGTTGTACTTCGTAAAATGCTTCGGGACTTCATCAAAGTTGTAAATACCTTCTTCCACACGCCGAGACATGATTTGGCTCTCGGGCTTATCGTTGGTAGGAGTAACAAACTGCAGTTCCAGTGAATCTGCAATGACTTGGGCCTTGTCCTGATCAGTTTGCACATAGTGACCTTGTGGTGTACGGAGTGGAGGAAGCATAACATTCCTCTTCTTCTGTAAAGCTCTAACCATACTGCAAATGGAATTGTCGCGAAACGACAAGCTTTTGAGTTTTTCATTCCATCTAGCGTCGCGAAGCTCTTTTATCTCCTCTTGAACTCTTCGCACTAACCTGTTGTACTTGGTTTTGAGCCAAGGTTCACGATAGCGTTGCCAAAGTCTACGGGTCCTGTTTCTTTCAGCAATTAGGCGTTGGATTCCAGGAGAGAGTTGGATTCGATGAGAAGGTTTTTTCTCTGATGGATACTTACTGACTTTTATGGCACTGTTAATACATCTGGTGATGTCATCAACAAGTTGATCGATGTCCTCTGTACAGTAAGCAACGTCGGGATGGTAGCCATAGTCCTTAAGAATATCTTTGTAGAGCCTCCAGTCTTGATGATGTACGAGTTCCTCTCGGAAATTTATGTCGACATTGTCAAAGTACAACGCCACAGGCTTGTGGTCAGAAGAAAGGTCATCAATCGTGAAGATATTGTACGGTTTGAAGAAACCCTTCAAGAGCGAGATGTCCAAAACGTCACTACTAGGGGAGTGGTCGCAGTAGTAGGTGTCCTCCACAGGTCCAGCAGCGATGATATCATCTCTACCTTGTATGTACCTATAGAGAATCATGCCGTTGTAATTCTGCGTTCTGGAGTTCCAGCTTGGATGCTTGGCATTTAGGTCACCAGCCAGGACGACTGGAGTGTCACCACTGAAGAGTTCATCAAGCTCGCAAATGTCAAGATAATGTTTAGGTGAATTGTAGAGCGCTACGAACTTCACTTCACCACAGGAGACGTCATTGATAATGATGGAGGCTGATTTCATACCTGCATAAGACTTGGATACTAATTCTTGGTGTTGAATTCCCCTCTTAATGATGATTGCAGCGCCCCCAGACGCACATCTTGCAGCATTTGAAGCCATTCGATCCTTACGGTACACACAATAGCCAGGTAGCTTGAAGTCTTGGCTTGGTTTGAGGTGAGTTTCACAGAGGAAAGCCACGTCAATTTCGTGATTTATCAGAAAGTTGTGAAACTCGATACGCTTTCGGGGAATGCCCCTAGCGTTCCATATCACGCACCGAAGTTCACCTTTGTTGATTACAGTATAACGTTGTGCAGCCATACTAAAATTAGTTGGTCGTAAGGAGCCCACTCAACTGTGGGTAACTTTTGCCTAGATTAGAAAACAGATTAAAGATACGTCCTAATTGTTGATGTTGAGACCTTTATCTTCCGGCGTAGACACAGCGGCAGCATAGGATTTGCCTGCTGTCACTTTAGAACTAGACAACCTTTGAACCTGGGGGTATTTTGGACATTTCGTGTAGCTTGATGTGTGCTGTCCACCACATCTGATGCACTTTGGGGGGTCTTGTCCTTTGATCTTGGGGCAATCTCTTGACTGGTGCCCCTCAGCACATTTATTACAACGAGGATCTTCCGTGCAGCCCATGGATACGTGTCCGAAGCGCAGGCAGTTGTAACACTGTAGTGGCTTCTTGTTCCCTCGAAAGGCCTCCACTGAAACTGCCAGCGGCCCAATACGTGTTACGTTTTTCAATGATTGGTTGTGTTCGGTGTTCGGGAGTAGAACCAAAACCATTGGC
Organism: Rhysida immarginata; assembly: GCA_023313115.1. Taxonomy (NCBI): domain Eukaryota; kingdom Metazoa; phylum Arthropoda; class Chilopoda; order Scolopendromorpha; family Scolopendridae; genus Rhysida; species Rhysida immarginata. The sequence goes on from JAHWFO010025943.1 coordinate 132,696, forward strand.
ATATCAATGGATCCTTTGGCTTTCCTCAATCGAATAACTTTTTCCGGGAAGTAGTTGGTTCTTTTTAGGTCTTCTTGGAAGTCATCGAGGTCATACGTAACATCCACATTACGAATTACGTATTTCAAGACCTTCTCCGACTTCAGTTGATGATGCTGAATTTTTAAAATATTATCAGATTTAATGCCAGAGACTAACCTGTTGTGTGTCTCTTCATCTTCACATTTAACCTTGATGGTTTCAGCTCTGCCCGTATGAACGGCGATCTTATCGACTGGAACATGCTTCTCGAGCTCAGTTAAAATCGTCTTAAACGGGACGCCATGAGTCCGCACGATAATTGGCGGTACATACCTCTTCGTGATCCTATGGTCTTTATTAGCCGAGCGACCTTGTACATTCTTCGGATTCCTCATGCTGACGACTTCTTCATTTATACTGGAGACGGTCTTTAGGTTATCGATCCTCGTGCCTTTTCTGAATTTTTTTATTAGTGACACAAATCCAGGGACTGTCGTCCACTTCTTCATCAGTTCCGTCAGAGTGACTTCTCTTACAGCCACCGTTTGTCGAACAGTCACTATTTTCTATTATATCCATAGACTCCATACTATAAGAAGAGGAAATAGTTTTTAAGACATTACTTACCTTGCTGCTATCAACTGGATTATCTTCCGTGGAGTTACTTGCCTTCGGAGTCCCGGAGCATTTCCCAAAGGCTTCCTTAAGTTCGCTTATCTTGTCAATAACATCTCTACGAGAGTCCTTAATTTCCTTATTGATACCTTCGAACTTCTCCTCAAAACTTTTGTGTAGGGATTCGACTTTTTCCTCCAGTGCACGATACTTAGCGTTTATTTCATCCCGGAGGGCTTCTAACATTTCGTTGAACACTAGGTCAAAAGCAGCAAACCTAGCATCCAAGCAGGCATCCCGGTAGGCCTTTTCGCAGGACACAGTTTTACCATCCGCCACTAGCAAATGCTCTTTAGCCGACTTCAGCTTGGTTAATTTAGACGAAGCCATCATATATAAATGTATAGAACCAGGGGGGGGGGGAAGTAACCTCGTAGCTAGGTGTATGCTAAAGAAGCCGTCCTAAGAAGGACGCACCTAGCTCTAAGAAAAAAGAACAAGTCAGGTTTGCGAGAAAATTAATTCTACGCCAGGGACCCACTCGTGAATGATTAGAATAATAATAGATGATATGAGAAAATGTCCTTAGTTAGGTTTGCGAGGAAATTAATCCCAACGCCAGGGACCCAGAAGGATAATGAGCGTCTTGATGTACTGGTTTACGGGAATATTAATTCCAACGCCAGGGACCAGCACATAAGACGTAACAGAAGGTGAATATCGCCCTGAAAAGGGCGCACCGTGAAATGAAAATAATGAAATGATACTTGAAAAGAGAGTAGAGTGATACCTTGAAGAGCTAGTCCGTTTTGATCGTCCTGATCGTCCTCAGCCTAGGTTCCCGATGATCAAACTACACTAGAGACTTCTCACCCTTATATACAGAAATACGGTACAATAGAGTAATATATGATTGGATAAAATACAACGAATGGCATGACAAAGGCAATGAGTAATATAGTACAATGAAGATAGAAGCAAAATAAACAACATTGGTTTATGTTGATTGGATAAGAATATGGCGAATGAATAGGAGATTGGGTACACTATGAAAGGTACACGGACTGGATGAAAGCAGAAAAATAACGATTGGATAACAAATAACAGACAAATATAGAATACAATAATTGATGGACGAAAGGTTGATCCATAAAAGAATAAAAAAACAGAACACAAAAAGAGAATTACAGTAATTCTGAGACAAAATTAAGAATGGAGAAAATGTCAAAATCCGTTCGACATTTAAGGAGGTCAGGAGTCGAGTTCTTGGCTTTGAAAATCCGTGAATTCCAGAGTTGCGGTTTTAAAAGGGGTCTTACAAAAGTGGAGAACGGACATCACTTCTGTAATGACCCTTTTAAAACCGCAACCCTGGAATCCATAGAGATTTTCAAAGCCAAGAACTCGACTCCTGACCTCCTTAATAGTCAAAGGATTTCGACATTTTTTTAATTCTAAATTCAGTCTCAAATTTACTTTAATTCTCTTTTTGTATTCTATTATTTTTTTATTATTTTATGGAACAACCTTTCGTCCGTCTGTCAATTATTGTATTCTATATTTGTCTGTTATTTGTTATCCAGTCGTTATTTTTCTGCTTTCGTCCAGTTAGTAACTTTTAGAGTGTATCCAATCTCTTCTTTTCAATCGCCGTATTCTTATGTTGTATATTTTTCAGCGAGGGATTACAACCCATTTCGGACAGCGGACGGGCCGCCCACGTCTCATTGACGCCAGAGGTGTTCGTGGGTCTCCCGGCTTGCAACTGCTGACCTAAGGGCGACAGCGAGCCAAATCACCATGCGATACAACCAGGGACGTCCCACAACTGTGTCCATGACGACAATTCGGCGAACCATGGCAGCTGCAGGTTTTGGGAGCAGGAGGCCACGACGGGTGCCACTCTTGACAGCTGTACATCGTCGGCAACGCCTAGCCTGGGCCAACAAACATCGACATTGGACCGCTAAAGACTGGCGAAGGGTGGTCATGCTACCGACTTCATGATTTGACTTCCACGTTCCCCAGATTACAAACCCATTAAACATTTGTGGGATGTTATCGAACGATCTGTCAGGTCGTCACCAACACAACTGGTAAATGCAGCATCGTTATGGAGTGAGTGGAGGCGGCATGGCTTGCAGTGCTTGTGGATGTGTTCCGGGGACTGGTAGACTCTTACACGACGGGTCACCGCCATTTATCCTGGCCAGAGGGGGCCCAACACTCTATTTGGAAGTGTACCATGACTTTTGGTGAGTGAGTATTATTCATTGCCTTTGTCATGCCATTCGTTGTATATTATCCATCACATTACTCTATTGTACCATTTTTTCTGTATTTAAGGGCGAGAAGCCTCTAGTGTAGTTTATATCCTTGATAAAGCCGGGAATAAATGGCGAAACTAGTCGGAAACTGGTCATCCTTTATTGTATTGTAAAGTCTCTACGAATTTCATTCTCTGTTGGACAGAATTTTCGGTAGCTCTGAACGCTCAGCATTCTTACAATGACCATCCACCTTCCACTTGTGCCACTGATTTCGGCCTGTTTAACTTAGCAGCAATTTCTCTATTGGACAGTCTGCTAAGGCGACATCCTACAATTACAGTTATCGAATTACGCCATCTCTGCACCACTCGCTATCTCTTTATCAATGGTAATTTACATAATCACACAGCTGATAAGTTATATGATCGCCGCGAAAGTCC
>JAHWFO010025943.1:136141-167135 GCA_023313115.1 Rhysida immarginata
GGGGGGGGGATAGTTACTTCTTGGTATATAGAGTATATTGCTATATCAAATTATTACGTTAAGAAATTAATCCCCTCTGAGGAGAGTATAGGAAAGTAGCGGAAGCCACGAGTTCGTGTATTTTTTACCCCTTTTATCCGTACTTTTTAACCCCCAGTGTTTCCAAAAATTGGTTTTCTCGAACGTGGTATTTAGAAAATGAAAAAGGAGATAAAATGATATACGTGTATTATTATATAAGAAATGAGAAAGGTAAGAACTATCACATGCTTGCCATTTGAGAAGTTAATAGTTTAAAGACCACGTGACTGCTACCCTCAACTCCGACCTAACTGGGACAATTGGTCCCTAACTTCATATCGAATTTTACTCCTTTACTTACCAATATACCATATAAATCAGAAGGTCCCGTATAGCTCACACCCCAGAAACTCCGGCCCCAGCGGGCTAATAAAAACCAAACAAGCCTATGGCAAGACATTCCAAATTTCAACCTTCTACATCAAAAAATGTAGAAAATATTTAGGGAAAGTACAGACAGACGGACATTGTAAAACCAGTAAGTAACTTCATTTTTCCGCTACTTAAAACCCATAATTGCTTTCCTAATAAAATTTGGAGCCTCGATACTAGCACTTTTCATTACCTTCAATTAAGGCTAACTAATTGCATTAGCTGCTGGCACATAAATACGTATATTATTAAAGAACTATCACTATGTCTTGATTTTTTAACCATTATGTCACGTGGATTTCGTCGACGTGAGCGGCGATCGAAGAGGCAAGAAGCTGACGACACGAGAGACGAAAATGACGTAAAGAGCGTTATCCCGAAAAGGTCACGTGAGCACGGGCGGAGGAGAAGGAAAAAGAAAGCAGGGAAGCGAGAGAGGACGGACGTGCGACCCAACCGCGAGAGATTTCAGCCGTTGGGAAATGGAATGAAAGTCTTCTTCCACCACGAGCCAGCGAGTGAGGTCTCTTACCGCAGGCACGGTAACAGAATTCCGGAGCCGAGCGCGTCTCAGAGCGACGGCGGAGTCGACAGCGAGACGGAGAGAACGGTCGGCGAAGCACGCGACCGAGACAGCTGGCAACGACACCGTAAGCGACCACAAGCGCTCGACCAAGGTGTATTGGAAACCGAACTCGAGGAGAAAATCGCACGGGCCTTGGCACAAGAAACCTTCGACCTGAACGAGGAAAATTCAACGGGAAACAGCGAGAGGCATGCGGACGAGAGCTACCGCCACCTCCGAAGGAACGACGCCGTTTAAAATGGACGGAGCCCGTCGAGTGCGAGTGAGGAAATATTTCTGCAAAGACTTTTTTGAAATTACGGTATGCCGTTACTTTCATATTCATTAACGTACTGTCCTGGACTATTGTCACGGATAGCCTAACTGCATTTCACATTAAAATTCCCAATACACGAACGGAACTTTTCCATGTGCTCTTTCAATACGAGTTCATTGACTGGGCTGAGGGTTATGAGGCTTTAGGATGTTCCCTTTCTCTTTGCGTCAATTTGTCATAAGAGGAACAGGTGGGTTCATTCCTAAGCGCTCAATGTCACTTCCTCACAAATAGATAAGAGCCGGAACTTTGGTTTATTATCGTTGCGTCGGGAGTCGACGAGTCTAAATTTCGGCGAGCGAAATCCAGCGTCTAAGTTAATTCTGTACATCGATAAGACATCGGTAAGACATCAAAACTATCCCGCATTGCGTTGACCTGTATCCGCGATAGAGTATTTAAGTGTCAAATTGCTGAACTTCGAGTTATCCACTCAGCGTAGAAGCGGCACGGTGTTCGACAGGCAGCGAAGCTTCAGTGTTTTGTGTGATGCCAAATTGTCGGCGTAGCTTCGTGTGTTTGTCTTGTATGTATCCGATGGCTTCAGCGAGTGGTGTGTTCTGTGCATATTAGTTATATTTATATTTTAACCACGATCGGGAAAATTCAACATAGTGCGACAGGTTAGTGCTACTGTGATTGTTTTGTGTGCCTTAAGTGATTTTGACGACCAGGTGGTGCGTATTCATGACTTTGTGTTATAAAGTGTACTACAGCGTCCAACCAAAGATTAATGTGTGAGTATATGTCAGCGACGAGATATCGCTATATTGATTTGTACCAAATCGTAAATGTGTTAGCGTATCAAGTTTAGTCATCACACGTTTCTCTACCGGATTTTGTTTGGTCATAGAGTCAACGTTTCAACGGAAACTCTTCACTTACGACGGCCGTGCATCGCATCATATTCAGCGACGACCAATTTCTCGAAAACAGCGCAAGATCTACTATTGGAAGCTACGGAGAGACATAAACGACTAATTCTTACCTCGCCTAGTTCTACCAACGGATCTTCAAGGCAGCATCGAAAATTCGAGGCGATCGTCTACAGCGGCGACTCAGACTTTATCCGTTAAAAGACTGGAAAATAGCGTACTGACTATATTTATTCCCCACTCGTCTTTCCGAAACTTGGACCGTGTTTACGGGAGACGTCTGAAATAACTGAATTCACTGTCTACCAATATTGACTGTTTCTAAGTGTATCTAATTCGATTATTCAAGAACTATATGCAAATACTTCCACTGCCAGAATTAATAAATTATTTGACAACTTTGGTTATAAAAATATTTTATAAGCTAATAAAATATTTTCTTTTTTTACACGTTCCCTCCTCTTTTCCTCACTCTGCTAAATCCACGTGACACATTATCGTTTTATGAATTATCTCCCTGTTAAATTTTTTTAAAATTTATCCACGGAGTAAGATAAATAGGTGTTCAAGCTCTTTGCCTTGCCGTGTTACGAATTGTGTGAAGATAAAAGCTCGTTTCTGAATTTTGATCGTTTACTGGCACTTCGGATTGGAGACTAGAGTAAGCATTGAAGGCAATTTAGGAAACAGTCAAAGCATTTACACTTGCTGCGCAAAAGATTAAGTTACAAAAGATTTGAAATGCTTATAAATGACAATTAAATACAGTGAATTAGCGTAAAAGGCCAGTTTCTTGTAGATGTGCTCCATATGATACTTTGAAAATATTCAAAATATTGTTGTTTAAATAATACTATAAACGGTAAATTTTAAATATGATTATGCAATTCAGTGGCTGAGAACGCTTAGGCGCTTGTCTTGGTCTCTCACAACCACCGAGTCGCGGGTTCGATTCCCGCTGACTGCATGCATATTTGTTTTTATCCTTTTACTAACAAGCCTGGAAGACCAAGCAAAGGTTGAGTAGGCCGAGTCCTGTTAGGTTAAATTTTTAATAAATCCAATCGTTATTTAACATCCTCAACACCGAATAGGTAAAAGGGGAAGAGAGAAGATAGAAATAAGTAATAAAAGTGTTTGTTACTCATGTAACTGTTACTTCACATAATAGAAATGAAGAGTGGGGGAATATCATCCCTTATAACAAGACTAATTTTGGTTACAGAAAAATTTGTAAAGATCTCAACTACAACATAGGCTTTAGGAGCGGTAACACCTTAAAAAAACTAAATTTTTCCCGTATATATTCCCGAAAGACATTGCGCAGACTATTGATAAATTTGAATGTGCCACAAGTATTATCTTGCATATCTTCAGAAGCGTTAAATACGCAAGAAAAAACAAAATATTTTCACTATTGTTCATTTACAAAATTGTACTCCCTCTATCCATAAATAAAATGTCCGATTTGAGATTTTATCGTCCATAAATGATTTTTAAGTGTTCAGTTCAGTTACTCAAAAATAATTTATTCAATATAATTCAAAGTACAAATTTCATTAAAAAAAGACTTGTTTTGATTACTATACAATCCAAATAAAATAGTCCCAAACCCCGTAGTGGCAGTTAGCCACCTGTAACCGGCTGGATGCGGAGCAACATCTGCGTACAGCAACTACGGTTATGTTTTAGTTAACTGCGCGCTGAAGGCGAAATTCCCTGTGACCATTTACAGATTTGTAATAGCGAGGTGAGAGTTATAATGGCGTGTTATCACTTCGCGAAAGTAATCCAAGAAAAATATTTTAGAAAACCAATCGCCAAATAAAAAAGTCGCCGTGGCCTGGTGGACTTTCGCTGAACACAACTTCTGTGAAGTTAAGCTACATCAGGCACGGCTAGTCACTGGATGGGTGACCATCCGTGATAGCCAATCTTCACCCCCCCCCCACCCCGCTGCTGGGACCATCATACAGCAGTCGTGAATCCAGATCCATCCAGGGACCCAACTCGTCGGCCTCTGGCCATACAGGCCCTGGATGGACGTACTGGATCCCAATTAATACATAAATTAAAAAAATAAAATGAAAATAAAATGATTTTAAACTCAAAAGTATTGGAATTCACAGCAATCAATGTATTCAGTTTGGTTAAATAATTTAAATACACTGTTGGCAAATAAAATACATCATCTAGAAGTAATGGGTCGATTTATTTTAAATTTTGCATACATGTAGCGTTGGTGGCATACAAGAAATGATTCAAATTGCAAGACGAAGAACGTTGTACAGGGTGACTTGAGAAGACTGGACAAGTATGGATGGCATTCCCCCTCTTGGAGAAGACTGGTTTCGACCAGATTTGCATAAAATCGTCGCTTTGGCATCTGTATTGTATTGGAACAGTTCATTGTCTGTGTGGTGACAACTGCAATGCCTCGCAACAACTCACGGGGTTTGACAGAGGTCGGACTGTGGGACTTCGAGAGTCTGGATGGTCTCATCGGAGTCTCGCTGCGCAGATCGGCCGTAATATTTCTGGACGACCACGCACTACTGACCCATCCCGAGACCATCGAATCATACAACAGCATCCACAGCAGACATAAGGGCCAGAGAGGCACTAGCTTTGTCCAGACGGACCATTGGTAACAGTTTGGTAGCTACAGGACTGCCGGCGCGGATTCCTCTAGCCAAACTCCCACTAATGCAAGAACAGTACTGCGCAGTTGCAGTGGCGCCGCTAAAGAGCCGACTGAAAGAGTATTCAGTTACAACCCACGATTACTCTTAGTGTTTGTGTATGAACATTGAACAGCATTCGGTACGTCCAGCAGATGTGGAACCTATTCTTTTGCCCGCGTTAGCTTGCAGGCCTTACACCATGTTGTATATCAAAAGAAAGAGCATTACAAACTGAAAAAAGGACACCAGTTCCAGCTTTCTAGCTCCAATAGTTTTTGAGAAATAGCCAAATAACTATTTCAAAAACACGTGGTTTTCGGCTTTTTTTAAAACTTTAAAAACTTATAACTCAAAAACCATACGGCCGAAAAATATAAATTTTGTACTTTTCTTTACATTAATCAATGGAAAAAATAACCAGAATACAAAACCTAGTGGTTCAAATTATTTTTAAACTGGTTGATTTGGTATGGAATGACCGGGAAGTCACTTTGTACAACGTTTTTCTGGACGTATTGTCTTACAATTTCAATCATTTCTTGTATGCCACCAATGCTATATGTGTGCAAAATTTCAAATAAATCTTCCCATTCCTTCTAAGTGGTCCATTTTTTTGCCAGCAGTACTATTACCAAAAATACTTCATTTAAGTGTCAAATCCGACATTTACATATCAATACTTGAGGCATGATTTTCATAATTTTTCATAAATCCCTAATCGGACACTTTCTGGAGAGAGATAGTACTAAATTATCACTCCTGGAAGCTAGAAAAATAGCTAAAAATCAAGCCATTCAATCAGCTATTAAATAGGGAAGAGGGGCCTAATATGCCGTTAGCTGATTGGATGTTAATTAGCCAAATTTAAATTTAAATAATTCACCCTTCTTGTACGTTATATTGTTCATTGTTTCTATGAAGTATCAGGTGATGCAGAAAGTTCTGTCAATTTTTAGATATCATTCCAGTACCCCTGTGACCTCAAGTATGCAAATATTAAACAACTTCCTTGAAGTATCATATAAAACTGCGGATATTTGTCTTGTAAAAGCAAGTAATAAAATACTTGAAACTTATTCTGATAGCAAAAATCTCAATTGTAGTAAATGTTCCTGGGCCTCTAGGAGTTTAAATTAGGGCATATTGGAACAGAGGCAGCCAAAAATATCCGTCAAGTATTTTTAGATCGCAAGGTCCAGTTTTGATTTATCAAATTCAACAGTTGAGACAAGACGCTTGAAGATCACTCCAATTCTAAGAAACCAAACAGGCGTGGTGGTAGATGCTTAGGAATTGAAAACCTTAATTGAGTCTGATCCTCGCCAGACTTGTCAGGAACTGGCTAGTAGGCACGTCATAAAAATGACTCTGGAAAAATTCCGCAGTTGGTGGTTCATGTAGGTCTTTTGAATGCTCATTTATTACAGTATTTAATTCAAAATTGTCTTAAAGGTGTGCTTTTGGTTAACTTCGTGCTCCCGGAAATCTTTCCAAGAGACTACCAACTTGTTTTGATCATTTGACAACCATATGCAGAAGAAATGATTCAAAACCAAAGAGGCTCTCAAAGAGGAGTTGGAACTATTCTAACAGACCAACAGCTTACAGCGAGGGCATCAAAAAGTTGGTAGAACTTTAGCAGAAGGTCGTCGAATCAAACAGATTACTTTGAAGAATAAAAATATCATGTAATGAGAAGCGGTTAGTAAATTTATATGTAAAAACGGCAGAACTTTCTGCGCCCTGACAACTTCCTCATTTGCTAAAGAAGTTGGAATAGTGGTGTCTTTTTTGTCTTCACCTTTGTTAAATAATAACATGTTTTGTAGTCCTAAATAAAGAAATAATTTTACTTAAACGGAATTATCGTACTTACCTCTTCTATGCTGAAGAGCAAGGGCTAATTTTGAAGAGGGGTGATTTCATTACTGTCAAATTAGGTTTCTAAGAATTCACATCCACAGAAAGGTTTAAGAATTCCATCTGAATAACGATATCAATAGCATTCTTTTCGTTTAGCAATTACGCGAAAAGAAGTGCGTACGACATTTGACAAATAGTTCTTTAGTGTCAACAATGAATAAATAGCTCGTGAACTGCCTGATGCGGTATGGTCAGAAACAATTAAAAGGCCTCACTTTTTATTATCTTAGTGAATGCAAGGAAATCATTGTTGGTCGCGTTGTGCAATGTTGTTTATGACGCATCCACGTGTTGCAAGTATCAAAATCAACAATAGTATTTTAAGATGTTCTATATCACAGATTAATAATACACAGATGGTTAACTCGGCAAAAAATCACGTGACTAAATGCCCTGAAGCGTACCAGTGAGAGAAATAAGTACAAATATCAAATACCACGACCTACGGATACTGAGGTCAGTATTCAGAAGAGCTCTTGCTCAAACCAGTGTTGAGTACAGATTCAGTAATATGTAATTTGCATTTAACAATGGTCTTAAGCATTCTGAATGACGGCGGTAATGATCTGTTCGTTTAGCTGCTTTCCCATTGTTTCCATTTTTCTGCCCGAATCAACAATTCGGACCACCCTTTTATCTACATCAAATGATATTATACAACTCTTTTCTTTATTTTAGACCAATTTCACTGAGATTACGATAGATATTTCACGTTTAAAACGTACAATAAGTCTTCTAAATTTACAACAATTCGGAAACCTTGGATAACTAACCACATTCTGGATCAAATAAACAGGAAAAATTTTCTTTTTTCTGAAATCTCGCCATACTCCTTCAGTTCACAACGTTCAATCCTTTAAAAATTTTCTAATCACTTAAAGAATACCTTAAATACTGCTAAATGATCTTACTTCAACTCCCTCTTTGCTCAATTATATACTAGTAAAGACAAATGGCGCACTTTAAATAAAGTAGCCTATGATAATTGTTCATCCTCAATATCCTTTCCAACAAGGTGCACAAATTAACAGTTCATTACTAACAGATTTTCTTTATGCTCTGTTGCCTGATTCCATCTCTTTATCTGCACGCAGTAATCCATACGGCACTTCCTCGTTCTTTGTTACCCCATCGACTCCTCCTGAAGCTTTGGATGTAAAATCTACTCTTAAATCATTTCACGTTAATGACCCATTAGACATCCAATCTGACATCGTTATAGCAGTAAAGGAAGCAATTATAGCCCCAGTGTCTTATTTATTTAATTATTTAATTAGTTCAGGAGCCTATCCATCTCTGCTCAAGATAATGAAAGTCAGTCCGATATTTAAAAAGGGTGACACTATAGACCAATCTCCACTTCCTTGGTATTTTCAAAAAATTTTGAAAAATTGTTCTATATACGTTTGTCTCAATTTATTTTTTTCTCCTGACTTCATAAATCCTCAACAACACCAATTCGTACCCAATCGTAGTTTCGAATCGGCATGTTGCGAACTTTAATTGAATTTGTTTCAACTCATATGTCTGCCAATAACTTTGTGGCAGCTATATTTGTAGACTTGCTGTTGCCTGCGACTTCGTCCGCGTTAAAGTCGAAATAGATAAAATTGCCTGCAAGTATAGATTCCTTATTTCCCGAGATTTCGTGATAAGTCAGTGAGGGGCATTTCCCTTTTATATTAAGACACTGCCCCAAATAAATCGAGATCAGGAAGGAAAAATTAAATTACGACTATATTTTATTGTTGCATAGAATTAATGTGAAGGCCAAAAAATTATGAAAAAGTTTCAGTATTGGCCTACCAGTCTCTAAGAGTGAAGGCCTGTGTGTTCATTTCAGAAACTCAATTTTTTTTGCTGAAATTGATTCAAAAACACAGGATTCGAAAAGATGTGTTGAATTTTTGAAAAAAAATTTCCGTCCATACGTATGTACCTATTTATGTACATATGTACGTATTTACGTATGTATGTGACCAATTTTGTGCGGCTAACTCCTCTGAAACGGCAAATAACAAAACCAAATAAAAATTATACATACTTACAGGGTACTCTAAATTATGCCTTAGCTTTTATTTTATATCAATTGTATAAGCCTTTTTCAAGATATTAATTTTTTTGGCTGTAGCGATCAAACCACCGAACCAAAATCAATAAACTCGACGTGTATGTACTCCTCTCATTGAGGCGACTCTTTTTATATACGACTTGTTTGGTTGTGATAAGCCGTTTTGGAGTTACTATCTCCTCACCCAGACCTGACCCCCCCCCTCGTCATTTTTTTTCCTTTATTTTTTAAGTAATTCACACTTAGAGAGGTCCTAAAACTATGCATTAACGCATTTTTTATGGAAAAGGGGTAAGCCTTTTCGGAGAAATTATTTTTTTTTGGAAAATATGAAGAAATGGTAGAAGCACACATTTCGTCCCACAAACACAACGTAAACGACATGAACAGCTTTTCCTCTTGTTGAAAAATAAATTTTCTTTTTTGAATCCGTATCATTATCTCGAAAAAGAAAATTTTTGTTTTCAACAAGCGGAAAAGCTGTTCATGTCGTTTACATTGTGTTTGGGGGAGGAAATGAATGCTTCTGCCATTTCTTCATTTTTTTTCCAAAAAAAAAATTAATTTCTCCAAAAAGGCTTAGCCCAGTTCCATAAAAAAACCTGCAAAACCTACAAAATGAAAATATGCGTGAAGCATTTGAAGAGGCAATAGGATTAAACTGCCACCCACATACCCTATCAACGCAAAAGACTTATGGGAACGAGGCAAACTAGGTATCAAAACGGCCACAGAAGTATTAGGGACATCCGTTAAGCCTAACAATGAATGGATTACCTCCGAAATCCTCGAGACCCTGAAATAAAAACGAATAGTCAAGAATAAACTGAAACACTCAAACACTGAAGAAAACAGAAAATGTACAGTAAAATTAAAAATAAAGTAGACAGAATGTGTAAAGCAGCAAAAAAACTCATGGCTTGAGGAAAAGGCAAACCGTTGCGAAGAGGCCAAAAAAAAACATGACACTAAAACAGTTTTTAAAATAATTAAAGAACTGTCAAAGCCACATCAAAATAGAACATTAACGATGAAGAACACTAACTTGGAGGAAACAGGATCATTGCAGAAGATTAAAGATATATGGCAGGGATACTACCAAACAATATTCAAAAGAAACAAGGAGTGGAACATACAAGACCAGACGAACCACGAAAGCGCTCCGACAATACTGAAAAGCGAAATAATAGAAGCAACGAAACAGATGAACCCTCAAAAGTCCCCGGGCACAGATGAAATTCCTGTTGAACTCTGGAGAGGTGGAGGCCAAACAATAGTTGATTTTTTAGAAACACTTTTTAACAAGATCTTACACACAGGAGAAATTCCTGAGAACTGGAGAGAAGGAATCATCATACCCTTACACAGAAAAGGTAATAAACGCCTCTGTGAAAACTATAGACCCATCACCTTCCTCAACCACGGGTACAAAATCTTCATTCGAATATTACAGAATAGAATCAAACCCTTGATGACAGAAACAGTCACAGAAGAACAAGCTGGATTCAGAGAGGGAAGGTCCACTATAGACCATATCTATACACTAAATGCAATAGCAGAACTTTGCTGGGAATAAAACCGGCTATTATACTGCTCTTTCATTGACTGCAAAGGCATTTGACGCAATGGACAGAAATAAGCTATTCAACATTCTGAGCTCCAAATCTCTCGAAACAGAAACACTTGCATTTATCACAAACTTATATAAAAACTCTACAGCATATGTTAGAATTAATGGAATAAAAACTGGAAAACTCATGATAGAAAAGGGAGTTATGCAAGGATGTCCTCTCTCACCCTATCTATTCAATATTTACTTGGAAGAAATTTGCAAAGACAGACTGTGAACCTGGAATAACAATTAATGGCAGAAACATTAACCATGTAAAATACGCAGACGACAATCGTTTTAGCAGCATCAAAAATTCAACTTGAAAAAACAACAAGTCAGGCAACCGAAATACCCAGAATCGATAGGATTTTAAAGCATTCGAGGAATGCATTTAATTTCTAAAGAAGCCTTTCGTTCTGAAGAATTAGATGAGGTTGGTAAGGTTGTTAAGCAAGGTGTACTTCTAGTAGAAATGTATAGTTCAAAATGAATAAAACTAACTCAAAAGTTAAATGGAGAAAGTAGCAATTCTTTATAGATTAGAACATATACGAATCCTTTAATTTGTAAGCATTCCTATTTAATGAAATCTGTGTAAGGGTCAATTCTTTCTTCATATACTATTGTCAACGCTTTTCTACGTAAGCTTGTGCCATTAAAGGAATAATTAGTTATTAGCTATTGTTAAAATTTGGCTAACTCTAACTGTTGATAATATAAGGCGTAAGTAATTACATGACATATCTTAGCATTGAAAGTTTCCAGTGGTTTCATAATGGTATCATAGAACCAATTTCGGTTATCATTAATTTTACGTTATAGTCATTCATGACACGTCATTCCAAGTTGTTTAATATTTAACATGCCATATTTTAGCATTGAAAGTTCCAATGAACCATAATGGTTCCACGAAACCAGGTGCCTTTGAACCAATTTCGATTATCATTAATTTTACATCATATTCATTCATGGCACATCATTTCAAGTCGTTTGATATATATCATGCCATATCTTAGCATTGAAAGTTCCAAAGAATCATAATGGCTCCACTAAACCATGTTTCTTGGAACCAATTTCGATAATCATTAATTTTACGTTATATTCATTTATGACACATTTCAAGTCGTTTGATATATTACATGTTTACATATTTCTTTATTTTAGTAATCACTTTGTTAACTATGCTTTCATTAAAATAATTAATCACAAGTATCCGTTAATGATGGTATCTTATAATTTTCACTTCGCTTATATCTGAAAAGAATGTTAGCCAATTTATATCTTACGATTATCCTTATAATTACATTATGATTTATATGTATTTGAAAGTTTGATTATACAGGGTGATTCAATCAAGTTCTGACCATTTCAGTACTATGATTTATTGGCCCATTAATGTTTATAAACTTACCATTTCAGTATGATATTTTAGGCAGTTCGGAGTTTTTATTCCCGTGGAAAAGTCTTGATGATATGCTCGTTTTGAACTGCTCGCAGCCGAATGGTGAAGTTGTTCGTAACTCTATCCAGGATTTCTGCACCCACAAGGGTGCAGCAGTCGACGATGCTTTGTCGCAGCTGGTCTAAAGTTCTTGGTGCTGTAGTTGACATACTGTCTTTAAGAAACCCCCAGAGATAAAAATCACATGGGTTTAGGTCAGGACTCGTAGGGGACCAAAGAAAGCCACCCCGGAATCGATCTGGAAACCTGTTTGAAGTGACACGATTTCCGAATTTCTGATTGAGAAAGTCTAGCACTTCATTAATGGTGTGAGGCCTAGCCCCTTCCTGTTGAAACCATTGATGTCGAAGCGGTATACGCCTCCTTCGCAGCTCGGGGATGAAGAAGGTTTCCAACATGTTAAGGTAAGCCTGTGACGTTACGGTGCCTTCAAAAAAGAACGGACCAATGATGCCTCTTTTGGAAAAAGCGCACCAAGCCATAACCTATCGTGGATGAAGAGGTGACTTATGGATCTCATGAGGGTGCTGGGAACCCCAAAAACGAACAAAAGCCTATCTACTTCACTTTTCTGCGTCCAGACGCATGAACTCCAGACGCACATCAACCAAGATTCGGAGACGCAGATATCTGTTTCCATGACACGTGCGTCAAGACGCACCAATTTATGCGTCTAGACGCAGAGACGCAGTTAAAAACGCATGTATGGAAACTAAGCTTTATGGATCTCATGAGGGTGCTGGAAGCCCCAAAAACGAACGTTGTGTTTATTAACGTCACCTGACAGATGCAAGAAGGCCTCATCTGACACCCACAGGTTGTCCACAATGTCCTGATTGGCTTCCATTTCTGCTCCAAACTCCATCGCAAATTTTTGTCGCTTCTGTCTTCCAGTGTCTGTTAACTCCTGATAAACATGGATCTTATACGGGAACAGGTGTAAATCCTTTCTCAAAATTCGCCATGTCGTGGTATACGACAGCCCTTCTTCAATGGATAGGCGACGAACCGATTCTTTGGTAGGGGAATCGACCAACCTTGTGCGAACATTTTCAACAACTTCGGCCGTTCGAACACGAGCTTCGCTTCTGCCTTTTTTCTTGCCTTTAACACATCCAGTGGCACGAAATTGCTTGACAAAATCCACGATTGCTGGCCTGCCTGGTGCGTCCCGACACTTATACTCCTTCCGGAATTTTCTTTGCACGGTTACAGGTGATTTTGTCTCGAAATACCATTCGACAACCTTGCATTTCTGCTCTGTTGATAAAGCGGGCGCCATTTTTCAACAATACGATTTTCTTGTAGCGCCGTTGCAACAATACAAACTCGTATTTAGAAATTCGATATGGCGCTCATATTCTTTCAATTGTTTATCCCTAATGCACGTCATTCGAGTGAAATGGTCAGAAATTGACTGAATCGCCCTATATTTGCATATTGGTATAATCTTGACTCTACTGGGATCAAGCTTGTCGGTCTATGACCTTATAGGTGCCCCTTTATATATCACTTATTATTATTTCACCATTGTATTAGTATGTAGGTACGTTCAACTTAACTTTACCTTCATACTGCCCCTAGTCATGTTACTAAGATACGATACTTTGGTAATCGTTTACGTTATTTTTAGGTCTGTTCTTAGACCATTTACCTTTGGTCCTTATGTCCAAATTTTGTATCAATTAATTATAACAATTACGTTTGTCTTAACACACTTGTGTTCAGTTATAGTTGTTTATCTGTTTTGTTTTTAACTTCATTAGAACTCTGCTTAGATTGTTTATTATATGATTATTTAACAAACCCATTTTTGTTCCATTTGGCCTAACTCCATGCTTTGAAGGTCACTGTCTACCTCAGATTTCGAAAAAATAATAATTATTGATAAAAAAATCGATATTCATGGTTATGGCAAGGTATATTAATGAGATATATCTCATGACCAACAATGCAAAGCAAAGTTTGTGCAACAATAGTTATCAACAATGTTGTCAACATGCAATTCACACACACCCTGCACGGTCCAATCGATTATATTATGATATATATCTCATGACCAACGATGCAAGAAAAACTTTGTGCAATATAGATAAGTTTCAATTTGTAACAATGCATAGAATTCCTATTATTCAGGCTTTTCTTAGAATTGTGTGTTTTTAGTACTTAACAATTTCTTGAAAATCTTAAAAAATGATCAGTACCTGGAGATAATGGAGAGTTAGTAGACTATTGAGAAGGAGTGGAAAGACGACAGAGGAAGCACTCCTTTAGCTGCGTGCTAAGTTGAGCAATTGGTAAGCATGTAAATAGAAGAATAGGAGACCCCTAGACTACACAAAGTGATGAATGGCCAAGTTTTGCTTCAAGACATCGAGAGAAGAGTAGAAATTGCAACAACATCAAGTGTACATCTAAAATAAGATTACGTGACTAAGAAATTATTTAGACTAGCAGTGGCATACTTGGAGAGGTCCATCCATTGTGAGCGTTTAAAATTTTTTTTCGAATTTTCATTAAGAATTTTTACTGCAATCATTCTAAGCGTTTTCGTGTGTTGATTTTTAGGATATTTCAACACTTAATCAAAAAAACAAACAGTCAGAGCCACTCCGGGATTATCACCTAGCTTATTTGGTAGCACAGCAGATCCAAACATTTCATTAAAATATATTTTGACTATATTCTATGTGAATGTGAATATTTTGGAAATAGATACTAATAATGCGATGAATGAACGTTCGTTTCCAAGAATTATTACTAATGAGCATAAAATGATGATGCAATGACAGGACATAAACAAGTCTTGCAACCGAAATGCCCAGGACCGACAGGATTTTAAAGCATTCAAGAACGAAAAGGAAAGCATTTGATTTGTAAAAAAATTGACGGAGGCTCTGGTGACTGCCAAAGCCGCGGGTTTTTAAGGCGTGGAACTACTACTGTATGTTATTATTGGTTACTGTTAGGGTGTATTTTTGGCGAAAAAAAGGACAAAATTTTAAAAAAAAGTTACTATATTCAATTACATTACAATTTTGTGAAGAATGGGTCTGTGATATGAAAAGTAACAAACAGATGACAAAAGTTTCGGAGTTATATTTCTAGTAAATGACAGATCAATGTAAGTATTTCCCAATGTACTTGGATAGTTAGTCGGGACTATGTCTAAACTGAAATGTTTCATAAATTCAAATGCTCCTTCGTTTCGTTTGGCATCTATATTAAAATCGCCCATCAATATCATAGGCATATCCGCATCCACCTCAAACTCTTCATCTATTTGCTTGCAGATGTCGGTGTATTTCTTTAATCCAGAAAATAAGAACATATTTAAATCTAAACGTGAAGTATTTGGATGTACATACAGGTATTGGACATTGAAACTGAAACACCTGGTAGAAATCCAAAATCTTTATTTAATAAGGTGTTGGGGCACCGTGGGCAGCCAGCACAGCAGTAACACGTCTTGGGAAGGATCGGTAGAGGTCCTGCACAGTTTGCACCCCAAACCATTACTGATCCACCTCCGTGTTTGACTGTGGGTGCCAAGCAGTCTGGGTTGTAGGCATCAGAGGGGCTCCTCCAGACGAATACCCTCCCTGTTTGGAAGACAGTGTAGCTGGACTCGTCCGAGAATATGACGCGTTTGAGATCATCCAACGTCCAGGTTTTGTGCGTCCGGCACCACTGAACCCGCTTGGAGGCATTTGTACTACTGATGAAAGGCTTCGGTATAGCAACCCTGCCATGGATGTTGGATTTATGCAGGTAACGACGGATTGTCTTCGTGCACACAGGTTCCTGGAGGTGTGTATTCATTTCTGCGGTGATTTCTGCTGCGGTGGTTTTCCGCTTTCGTGCAACAATCCTGGTCAAAGTCCTGACGTCTCTTTCCGACAACTTCCGTTTTCCCCTGCAGTTGCTCCTCCTGCACGTGGTTCGTCCTTCATGTTCATATGCACACATCACCCTGGATACTGTAGCACGTGAGACATCACAAAGTGTGGCAGTTTTGGACACAGATGCACCTGCTAGACGCGCCCCAACAATCTGCCCTCTTTTGAAGTCGGATATGTCTCCCATTATAGCGCTCTGCACAGACAATTTGAAGCTTACTATCGAACTTTTCTACTGGAGTGACTACCAAGACCTCTGACACGTGATTCATTGATATGCATACGATTAATTACCTAGCAGAAGGTTCTATTCAGCCCTGGGGGTATCCAGTGCTATTTGCGAAGGTGTTTCAGTTTCAATGTCCAATACCTGTATATCGAGCCCAATATAAATTTTGAAGAACCATTTAAGGTAACGCCCACTAAAAATAAATCGCCAACTCCATATTTAATCATTCTCCGTCTTACATTTATGTGATGCTCGACAGGTTTACAGTCTGCTACACTATTTAAATTTCTATAAATTGCCATACCACTCGCTTTACGCTGCCCATTTGCTGTCTTAGATGGAGTAATGTTCATGAATGCTTTTAATTCGAACCCTTGTATCTGAATCAGTCCTGAAGAAAGCCACGGCTGAAACGCGTCGACTCTATGTCGTAAAATCACTGTTGTTTTAAAGACCCATATATTTATATTTTTACAAACAACTAAGACCAACATGTTTGAAAACATATATTTTTTTAGTCAGATCTATTGTTTTGTTTTAAGAAATTAACAAAACTTCAAAGTTCATTTCTTAAAATAATTAATCTGCTTAAAATAATATATATTTTATTATTTTACAACATATTTTTAGTAGAAAACTAGAAGCGAACCCACCCGTTTGTATAATCGGGAAATAACTCATTGTTAGATTTTTTCTTTGTTGTGACAACGTCCACCGTCGCTGATTTTATATAAATGATGATGTACTGATTTCGCCGGCAGATGACAGGATTTCATGATATTATCTTAAAACGCTCGTGTTTCCATGTTTTTATACCTAATGCACAGGCCTTCTTTATATTAAATGCACAGGCCTTTTCTCGTAGGCCATGGTTAGCTCCAATTAGTTCCAATACATCCCGCACACGTATATGCTGCAGCAGCGCCACTCCGTTATTACGATGGCGAGCATAAAATTCACTTAACTTTAATTTGCTGTAACTTTTGACCCAGTGGCTCATTTGGTGAAATTTTTGCTGATTATTCAAGACTCAACCTTCCTCTTTCCAACGAGATAATGACCATAGTTGTAGGATATAGTGATAGAAAGATATCTGAATTTTTCCTCGGCTGCACCCCTGATAGACGTAGTTCTACGTCAAAAAGCATTTCGTTGTTAACAATTAGATGAGGTTGCTAAGGAAGCCTCTGGTTGCTAAGCAAGGCGTACTTCTAAGAGAAATGTATAGTTCAAACTGAATAAAACTACCTGAAAAGTTAAATGGAGAAAGTAGCAATTATCTATAGATTAGAACACATAAGAATCCTTTAATATTTAAGCATTCCTACTTAATGAAATAAGCGTTAATTGTTGAAGCGTTCTGTGGTTGGGTCAATTCCTTCTTCATAAACTATTGCCAAAGCTTTTTCTACGTAAGCAAGTGCCACTGAAGGAATGATTAGGTACTAGCCATTGTTAAAATTTGCCTAACGCAAACTAATTAATGATAATTGTCACAAAGTATTGTGAACAAACGCGAGCGCGGTCGCGAGCGGCGTACAAGCGCGTCTGCTGGGGATTCTCAGCTGCAGGCGTCATCTATTGATAATAAAGATATTAACTTAATTATTAATACTGAGAGAGATCAGGTACAGCGTCGTACCGCCAACAGATGGCGGGACCGAAAAAGAGCGAGCGGAAGAAGAATAAATGTGCGCGAGAGCGCGAATTTTGAGAGGGGGGGGGGAGTGTGGGAGCCAGCCGACTGAGGAGGAGCTCGAACCGGAGTTCCGCGACGAGACAGAAGGAGAACTTTGAGTTCGAGGGACAGCTCTATGTGCTATTGGCAAGCGAGGCCAGGGTGTGAGGCTTCGGACACGAATTGCCGGTATTGTGCGCTAGTGAACGTCGGTGGGCGTCGTGGAACTGCGAACCCCTTGAAGAGGGAAGAGTGGCAACAGCCTGCGCGTGAAACTAATGTGAGTGCTCCCATTTCTGTTTCTTCAGTCTCGTCGGAGAAAATCAGGCAGCCGGCGCGAGTTTTCGTCGAAGCAAGCCACGTCGCTCTCCAGGGAGAACGTTGTGGACGGGGAACCGAACATTTGGCCCATTGTCAAGATTCGTCGGAGAGAGCGGCCCGTCTTCCTCCGCTAGTAAAGGAGATTCGTCGTGGAATCGCCTGGCAGCTTTATTCCGCACCGAGGCCATTCGCCCTAGGAAATTGGATGGTGGTGACCAACCTTCCTGTACCTTTGACGGATGACGCCGTCCACGCAGAAGGTGGAACCGCAGCCCAGGAGGGCGAACTTTGGACCGCAATTGCCCCGTGGGGGCTGACTTCCTATGTTACTGACGGACTAGGTGCTCTATACCGCATTCGAAGGTTCAGCTTGAGCTGGCCTTTCCTGCCCCTCGGCGCGTCTTTGCCACAAATGTGAAGGAGTTTATGGAAAGCTAGGCATCTCGCTGCAGCCTGTGTTTAGTCAAAAGCCTTTACGCGCCCATTTAAGAGAAGTAAAGCTTCTTGTTTTTATTCACCAGTTGACGACTACGCGTGCCACTGGTTGTGTCATTTTTGTTTTGAGCTGAACGGGAGGGTCTTATTCCTCTAGTCTTGTTGCCGTGTTAACGGTGGTAATCCTTTCACGGTATTTCGGCAACTGGCCGTTTTCCTAATTTTGGTTATTGATGTAAAGGAGTCATTTTTCCTTGAGCTCCTGGGATTGAATCCTCGTGATAGAGGACTTTCCCCTTTCAGGCTTTTTGCCTAACTTTGCTCTTTTATTTTATTTTATACTGAAAATTAAGAGTTGTATTAATTATTTTTCTGTTCAATAAAAACTTTATTCAAAATTTAATATGCCTACATTGCTGTCCCTATTAAGCAAATTTAGACTATTTCCACTGCGCTCCATTCCTGCACGTGACAATAATATAAGGTATAAGTAATTACAAGTCTTATCACAGCATTGAAAGTTTCCAATGGTTTCATAATAGCATCATTAAAACATGAATCATGGAACCAAATTAGATTATCATTAATTTTACGTTATATTCATTCATGACACATCATTTCAAGTCGTTTGATATATTACATGTCATATTTTAGCATTGAACGTTCCCATGAACCATAATGGATCCACTAAACCAGCTGTCTTTGAACTAATTTCGACTATCATTATTTTACGTTATATTCTTCCATGGCACATCATTCCAAGTCGTTTGATATACACTGGCGGAAAAAAAATCCCAACACCACGAAGGACTTGTGTTAGATGAATGAAATTTGGACTGTATATTCAGCTATGGTATTTATTCAATTGATTCAAGTTTCAAGGTTACAACTTATAGGGGGCGCCACCAGCGCCACCCTGTACTTGCAAATGAGACATTCCAATGACAGATATAAAGGTGATCAGACGCGCGTCTGTGTCACTTCAGACACTTGTGGACGTGTGTGATAGAGTACGTAAAACATGCCTCGAAGGCGACTGCGATATGAATATGGGCAGCTAACCCAATTCGAACGAGGACGTGTAGTGGGCCTACGAGAAGGTGGACTTTCGTTCCGTGCTATTGCAGAACGCATGGATCGAGACGTTGCCACTGTGTACAACTGTTGGCAGCAATGGTCCAGGGAAAGCAGGATTACAAGGAGGCCAGGATCGGCACGAACCCCGGCCACTGGAGACAGGGTTGACCGGCGCATCTGTAGGATGGCTGTGGCAAATCGGACAACATCTGCAGCGGACATTCGGGCTGCTGTGGCAAATCGGACAGCATCTGCAGCGGACATTCGGGTTGCTGTGGCACTCAACGTCACTCTACGCACAATTCGGAACCGTCTCCTGGCCAGGAACCTCCACTCCAGGCGCCCTGTGGCAAGTTTGCCTCTTACCCCTCAACACCGTGCGGCACGTCTTCAGTGGTGTCAAGCCAGAGCGACTTGGAGGGGAGAATGGAGGTCTGTGGTCTTCACGGATGAAAGTCGTTTCTGTCTGGGTCAGAGTGATGGTCGCACAAGGGTCAGGAGGAGAAGTGGGCATACAGGCCCCACCCCTGGCGTCATTGTATGGGGAGGGATTTCCTACGACAGCAGGACCCCCTGGTGGTTATCCCAGTCACCATGACAGCAAATGTTTACATTCGGATTGTTGTTGAACCCATTGTGCTGCCATTCATGACTGGTCCAACAGGGTAACGCTAGACCCCACACTGCCGCTGTAACCCAACGTGCCCTTCAGGGTGTCCACATCCTACCATGGTCAGCACGATCACCAGATCTGTCGCCCATCGAGAACGTCTGGGACATGGTCGGACGCCGTGTCAGGGCTCTTCCACAACCAGCAACAACTGTCACTGATTTGACCATCCAGGTACAACAGGCATGTAATGTGATACCACAAAGTAACATTAGGCATCTCTACGACCGTATGCATGCACGTGTGCATGCCTGCATTGACCCGCGGGTACTATGATGTAACAATGTATAACGTTTCCGTTATAAGCCATTCTGTCTAGGTGTTGTCTATATGATAAAGGCCTGGGCTCTGAAACGTCATAAATTGTTACATCACTTCACTAGGGCATTGTTAATCATATTTCCACCAATAATAAGTCCTAAATTTGCTCTTCTGATGATGATGTAACAATGAATGAAGTTTCAGCGCCCAGGCCTTTATTAGGAGCTTTAGCCTAAAAGCTACTTATAAGAATGCGCCCTTGGTCTGTACGTTTATCCGGCCGTCAGTCCGGGTACGATAACTTGAAAATGAATTAACTTTTTCAAATTCTGTTTTCAGAAATATGACCATCAAAGTCTTAACTCGGCCGTATCAACTTTTCAGAATTTTTCGTGGACCCCTTCAGTCGAATTCACGTGCTAAATCAGTGAGTGTAAAGAATACAAAGATAAAGCCATGTCATATAACAATCGATTTGTCAAGAAGAAATACATTGTTACTTTGTTCATCTTTTAAGCATTACTGAAATCGGCGCGCGCACGTGAAATCGCTTTGTAGACGCACGATTGCTCAAGTGCTCATAATCTATATTATTAAATAGCGGAAGAATGGAGCTACTTATTGGTTTTATAATGGCAGTCCTTCATAATTTCTACATTTTTTGAGATAGAAGGTTGAAATTCGCAATGTAGCTTACTATGGGCATAGTCTTTTAATCCCCTGGTCTGTGCCCAGGCATTGAATTCCATTGTTTTAGTCCAACAATTGGATTGCTGTATTTACTGAAGAGTCGTTTTTTGCCCTCTCTCTTGAATGAACTTGGCTATAGCTCAAACATAATACATTTTAACGATCGCACAACGTAACAAAACTGTCAGGTAATATTACGTTTTGTTGCTGAACACGTAATAGTAGCTGACAGTTTTGTTACGTTGTGCGATCGTTAAAATGCATTGTTATGTTTGAGCTGTAGCCAAATTCATTCAAGAGAGGGGGCAAAAAACGACTCTTCAGTAAATACAGCAATCCAATTGTTGGACTAAAACAATGGAATTCAGTGCCTGTGCACAGACCAGGGGATTAAAAGACTATGCTATGGGCATGCCCATCTGCACTATTTAGTTTGGTTTTGATTGGTACACTGGGGTTGAAATTACGGGGATGGGTTTCAGGGAGGGCAACATATCTGTGTGCTATTTAGGTACCTAAAGGCGTGAAATTCGGTATCCGAATTCCTCTAGGCAAGATCTACAGTACTATGAAGTTTAGGCCCAATTGTTCCAGGGGGGGGGGGGGGGGGGGGTCGGATTTGCGGGAGTGGCAGTCACTTAGCCCTTAGAACAATGGTAACATATGGCATGTTATATATCATACGTTCGGAAATGATGAAAAAGGAAGAAGATACGAGCTTTTTTACATTTTATACATATTACGTTCGAGAAAATCAATGTTTTTGATTAAAAATCTTGGGGAGAGGTAAAAAGTGCAGACAAAAGGGTAAAAACAGATGACCGCAGGATCTGCCACTTGCCTTCCCCTACTCGGGGGGGGGGGTTAATTTCTTTTTAATAAATGTATAAATGTATTTCTGCTTCACTGCTATAGCTCCTCCTTGGAATGTTTACAAGATTTTATTATAGGTGGTATTGGATGGAAAAGATAAAACATTGTTATGTCGTTCTGGTAGTACCGTAGCCTACGAAAAAAAACAGGCCCTGGCACGGAAAAGTATATCACCGTGAATTCCAGTTTTTCGAATTTTTCATAGAATGGATTCCTTCGCTCTGTGTTATATTCTTTGAATTATTATTTAACCAATTTGGAGTTAGAATTTAACTTCTTGAGATTGTTCTGTTTACTTACAGGAGTAATTATCCCGGGCAACGCCGGGTCCTCTGCTAGTTTCTGTATAAAGAAACCAAAAGAACTAATTGCTCATAGTGCTTGCAGCACGATGTCACGTTGTGAATAGGCTTAGGCCGATCGCAGTTAGGGAGAGGATAGGTGGAGTTTCACTATACCAACAAATGAAAAAAAAAACTGATTTTTAAAATCCAAGATGGAGACAATGAAAGATGGATTATTGCTCGGGCCCCGATGGTCAGGTGACTTTTGAGTGCCCATCCATGCGTGCCTCTCGTTGGCCTCGTTACGAGGGTCAAACCAAAGTTCTGCACACCGTCCATTCTGAGAGTAATAAATAAATGTTAAATAAAACTTATCCTATTGCCGTTCAATGTAGTCTCCTCCCGAGCTAATAACTGCCTGCCAGCGTTTGGGGAGATCCAGGATCCCATCTTTGTTGAGCTTTCTAATGACTCGGGTCACGTGCTTTGACAGCTCGTCCAGGCTTTCGTAATGGACGCCTCGTAACTCCTTTTAGAAACTTTAGAAAGAGGTCAAAGTCCGGTGGACTCAGATCTGGTCTGCATGGTGGATGGGAGAAAGTGTGCAGGATTCTGTGCAGGAAAGTATCTGCTTCCCGTTGGAAACGGTGAAGATGCTCTTGGGCGATGCGGGCTCGCTCCGCTTTCTGGTCGGGGGAGAGAGAATGGGGTACCCACCTCGAGGCGATTTTTTTTTTCTGCAGACATGTTATAAAATCCGGTGAACCAACTAAGTGGCCAAGCCTACTTCATGTTATATGATCATCCGACGATTTTCCTCGATCACCGTCGCGACAATGTGATTGATGTGTCATCTGTTGCTTTTTAAAGAGACCCCGGCCTAGGATTATCTTCGATGCTGCTCCGGCCCTGTCGAAAGCGCGCTCAAGAGTACCTTCTTCACACACTTCTTGCAAGGCAGCGTGAATCTGTGTCGCTGTTTTTCCACGCAATATCTCGATCTCCACATATGCGCGCTGGTCCAAATTCCTAACATATGGTACCCGCCTGGTGGTCGTGTGCGAAACATTTGGTTTGGCCCTCGTATAAATTTATAACGAGACCAACGAGAAGGACAGGCTTGGAAGCGGAAAGGACACCTGACCATCAGGGTGCTAGCAACAATCCAACCTTCATCGTTTCCAACAAACGGAAAAACACTGATTGCTAATATCTAAGAAGATGATAATGAAGGTCGGGTGCTAGCAACTCGATAGTCATGTGACTTTTCAGTACCCAGGCCTGTATCTTGTTGGCCTCGGTATAACAGGATGTTCAATGATCATAGATTTTTTCCTAAGAACACCCCTCAGTTTTGTTATGTCCTTCTCAAATAGTCCCTGTTGGATGCAATGAACTTGTCCCAGTGATTCTGCCATTATTCAAAGATATGCTGGAAAGTATTGGATAGGTCCTTCAGAATCGCCTCCGCAGCCTTCACCACTGCCTCTGATGATGGAAAATACCTCCTACGAAGGTGTTCCTTTACAGAGGGGAAAAGAAAGAAGTTCCTTTACATCTGGGCTATAGGGAGGGTGAGGGACATACGTTATTTTTTGTTAAATATTGAACAAAATTTACGATGTGCGGTCGTGCATTATCCAGGTTCTTTTACCGAAATGTGGCCTTTTTTCGTCCTATGGCCTTGCAGAATTTTCAGGAATCGCCGGACGATCCTCTATCACAATTAGGTCGGCCAAGGAGGAGGTCATCTTCCAAGCTGTTTTAGCCACTTTGGAAGCGTCAAAGCCACACGACCGCAAGCTTATACAGTGGGACATTCTCCCCGTACACGCTCTTCAATTCCGCTTGGATGTATGGTACTGTTTCCTTTCAGACGCATACATTATATCACAGCCCCAATTTTCCAATGAGTTACGCCATCATGGATTTGGTATTGTGGCAGTAATTTCACGAAATACAGCACGGGTTAAAATGGTTTGGTCGTGTCTGTGGATTATAGTTACATGCTACCATAGTTTCACTACTACACACGGACTTTCATGGTGATTGTAAGGATTTT
Source organism: Rhysida immarginata (assembly GCA_023313115.1). Lineage (NCBI taxonomy): Eukaryota > Metazoa > Arthropoda > Chilopoda > Scolopendromorpha > Scolopendridae > Rhysida > Rhysida immarginata. The sequence continues at coordinate 160,603 of JAHWFO010025943.1, forward strand.
TTGATTGCTTTCGTAAGCATGCAATCATGCATAACTCGCTTCAAGTCGTTTGAAATTTGTTCGATGGGATTCAGATCCGAGGACTTCGCGGGCCATGTAGCAAGGCAGAACTCGCTGCTATGTTCCCGTAGCCATCTTATCGTGATTTGATGGATTATCCTATCAACTTCAGAATACTCGCTGACCTTGAACAAAATAGTTTGACAGCAATGTTGTTTACGTAACCTGTGCTATCTAGGAACGTTAAGGGACTCAAAGTTTAGCAGAAAAAGGTTCTAAAGATCAGAACATTGCTCGCCTCACTTGAACAGTTCAAGGCTCTTCCTCAAAAAAGGATGGTTCACTTAAGAATTTGCATTCATCCGACCGGGCAGTCATCGATAGCACAATGCTAGGGTTCTTGTGTCCACGCAGAAGGCACTTTTCATGTTCATCTTTCATGCTCGTTTTCATGCTCATCTGTATCGGAAGGCCAGCAGGTTACTGTAAAAATCACGCTTTAAAAATCATTTCCAGATTGATAGAGGTATGAGGTTTTAAAACTCAAACCCTCATCAAATTCCACTTCTTCAAGCGCTATCCTTGGTAAGCTTAAATAACAGCTAATTCTATCAAATAGCAAATATGTGAAAACTATAAAACATCTTATCAGTATAACAACTCAAAATATTTTCTGGAGAAATTGTTCGAGGAGGGAAGTTATTTGTAATCCGAATTTGTAATATTAAAATAAATTCTTTGAAATGATAGCTCTGAAAAATATAGAAACGCCAGGTAAAAAAACGAAATTACTTATCAATTTTATTATTTTATAACAAAGGACCATCAACTAACTCTAATTCGACTTGTAAAATTTTTATAACTTAAGTAGTTTTTTAAATATAATTTTTCAAACATCAGTTTTCAAAACTCATTTCGTTTTGAGCTTCGCCTCAATTCACCGCTAGGCCTGACATCACACTGGATAATCGTCTTGGCTATCTAACATAGAATAACTCATTTTTGCTAAAAGCGTAAATTTTTGAAATTCAGTTTTCTGCTTTCTGCCTAATTTTTTACGCAAGTGGGACCCTATTCTTACTAGGCCAGAGGAGCTGTTCGCATCTAGCGAGCATGCCAGCTATGATGTCGTCATGCATGGTCTTTAAGGTTTCATTCAAGAAGGACTTGTGCCCTAATTCCCTATTCAAGGTAGGCTCACTTATTCTCAATCTCTCTCTCTCGCAATTCAAGATAATTTAATAGTGGAGGCAGTTTCATTAAACTAAGGTTTGTGCATCGTAGTAATGCTCATTTATTCTTTGTTTATTTCTGGCCCTTATGAAGAATGACCTATTGGAACGCATTACGCGTAGCCGCCTCCTGAAAGAATAGTCGCGGTTAATTATTTGTCATTTGTGTAAATGTTCAGATTGAAAGGACTACTGCCAGCTTATGCTTTAACATAATTATTCCTGAATCTAGAGGAATTAAAAGATATGATCAATGTTAGTTCAGCATTAGATTGTTTATTCCTATGTAATTAATATTTAGCTTATTTAATTACTACTTTCTATGAAAGTTTTTAATTTAATCACTCACCAAAAATCATGGCACATCTGCCTAATAAGGTGTTGGACCTCTCTGGCTCGGATAACGGCGGCGACACGTCGTGGAAGAGAGTCTACCAGTTCCTATAACACATCCACAGGCAGTGTAAGCCATGCTGCCTCCACTGCACTCCATAACGATGCTGCATTTACCAGTTGGGTTGGTGACGACTTGACAGATCGTTCGGTGACGTCCCACAAATGTTCAATGGGATTATTGACGACCTGCAATCTGGGGAACGTGGAGGCCAACTCATTGTCGTGAAGTCGGTAGCAAGTTCCTCCAGCCACTGCGGTGTCACAAAGGCCGTGTGTGGAGGCGCATTATCTTGCTAGAAGATGTCCGTCGCCCGCGGGGTAAAAACAGTTCATGAAGGGGTGCAGGTAGCCCCCAAGCAGATCGACCTAGGAAGTAGCACGCAGAGTGAATGTCAGATGCACCAATGGACCCATTGCATGCCACGCGAAAACACCCCAGACCAGTATGGAGCCTCCACCTGCCAGATTAATCCCCACCTGACAAGTGGGATTCATGGCTTCGTGTGGCCTGCGCCAGACACGGACACGACCATCGCCCCGATACAGCTGAAACCGTGACTCGTCGGACCAGGCAACCCTTCGCCAATCGTCAGCGGTCCAATGTCGATGTTGGTTGGCCCAGGCTAGGCGTTGCCGACGATGTGCAGCTGTCAAGAGTGGCACCCGTCGTCGCCTCCTGCTCCCAAAGCCTGTACAGGCCAAGATTTGCCAAATTGTCGTCACGGATACAGTTGTGGGACGTTCCTGGTTGTACCGCATGGTGATTTGGCCCGCTGTCGCTTTACCCGGTGAGGCGTGGGTGGCCTGTCCGCTGTCCGATATGGGATGTAACCCCTCATTGGGTGTACTCTCGATAGACCATTGCAACGGTTATTGCAGGGTGTTGGCTACATCTTATATTGAAGCACCCATCCGTTTGGCACCAACAATCATCCCCCGTTCAAATGCGGATAGCTCTCGGCATACTGCCATTTCTGCAGCTAGTTTTGGTTACAATGATTGTGTGATATCAAGGAGTCCTGTGCACCTGCATTTCGAGAATGGAACCAGCCCGGGATCTGTCTCATTACGGACAGGGAACCTGATTGGAGAGGTATGCCATGACTTTTGGTGAGGGAGTGTATAGTGGATTGATTTTTTGTCTAATAAAAATGTATATTTGTGTGTTAATGTTGGATACCGTAAAATCTTGAATATCCTATATTGCTTCCACTGCCATATCCTTTTCCACTGACACAGGTTGGTTCTAATTAAATTTCCCCTAACTAACCCGCCTTAGACGGAAAATAATTTGTTGTACGGGTACCAAACTCGGTATGAGTAATGTTCAGATTATAGGCCACAAGATTTTATTGGTTCACCGCTTCCATTAGTAATATATAAAACCATACGTGCCGTTATCATTTAGGAGTATTGCTAAGCACACGGACCAGTAGATGCATTCGTTGGAGTGTCAACATGGGCTTGAACGAGAAGAGCAGGGCGTTATTGGTGAAGCTTTCAGACTATCATGAACACTGACGGACGCCATTTCAAGCGCGCTTTGAGTTTGATGAACACAAAAACCAGCCACATTGCATGATATCGCAAGGCATTAAAACTACTTCAATGGAATTGCTTCTTCATAATTCCTCCTCCCTATTCAAATTGCGGTGCGATCGATCGTTTTCTACATGGCGCCTATTAAGTGGGTAAAGTTTAATTCTAACCATTTTATACACTTAGTGGCCAGATTATTATGTCCACCTGATGTTTGTAAGAAATTAGCTACGATTTCGCTCTGAAGTTGATAGAGAGGCAGGCCATTATAAATAGGGAAGCAGGATTTATTTACCAAGTGGTATACAATGTGTACGTAAACTGTAGACTGTATACAAAGTGTATATCAAGTGGTATACAAGCAGTAGAAGTGATTTATTTCCGAAGATATGGGTAAACGATGCGATTTCACAGCCTATGAACGTGGGATGATTGTTGGTGCTCGGAGCCGAGCCATGGAGCGAATATCAGCAAACAGCCGCATCCGTTAAATGTTCAAAAGAAGCTGTTGTTAAAGTTTATAGACTGGTCTGTCAGGTCTGATCGCGCGAGTTGTGGCCGTGAGCGACTAGCCAATGTTCAAGCAGAACGGAGAGTGACAAGACTGATACAAGACAACAGAAGGGCGACCAGTGCTTTAAATTACTGCAGATCTTGATTGGATATCCTCTCAAATGATCTCTTAACCAGTGTTTGCCGTACACTGCATCATATGGGATATGGAACCGAAGGCCTGCTCAAACACCTTCGCTGTCTGCAGTTAACAAGATAAAACGTCTCCAATTCGCAGAGGAACCAAGGATTAGATTGTCGAGACTTGCAAAAAAGTCACGTGGTCCAATGAATCAAGTTTCCAATTTTTGGCAGAATAAGAATTTGGCGGAAACAGCATGAAAGCATGCATAGGACAACCCTTCAAGCTAGTGGGGGCAGTGTTATGGTTTGGGGCATGTTTTCCCGGCATGACTTGGGCCCTTTAATTCGTGTGGAACAACGTTTGAATAGCACAACATACCTAAGTATCGTTACTAATCAAGTTCATCCTATTATGTTGATGACACATCCCAATGGAGCCACGACAATTAGCTTCTTCCAACATGACAATGCGCCATGCCACGGTGCACGTACTGTGCAGGAGTTGTTTCAAGAACATGAGGGAGACTTTACCTTGCTTAGATGCCCTCCACAATCACCAGATCTCAATCCAATTGAGCATTTGTGGGACGAAGTTAAAAGAGCCAACAGGCAGCTGATTCCACAACCATCAAATCTCACACAGCTGGACAGTGCTATTCATCAGGCATGGTGTCAGATTCCTCGCATCATCTTTCGACATCTTGTGGAGTCAATACCAAGAAGTATTGCCGCAGTATAAAAGACAAAAGGTGGCCCAACGAAATACTGATGGGGTGGTCATAATCTAGCCATTCTGTGTATATACCATCATAACCTTTGATACCGTACCTGACCAGACCGCTAATAACCCGCAACTTCAGTGATAACCTAAGCGGGCACTAACAATCTCCCTTTTTCATATTCACCAAGCTCTGAAATGACTCAATATTACTAGCAAAGCACGCTGTGTCTAAACACCAAGCAGAACCAAAAGAACGTTGCGTCACTTCCGCAATCAAACGCAAAACATAACGTCAATTGCACATATATATTTTCTATATTTTTGTCCAACCCCTGTATATATTGACAATTAGGAATTTTTAATATTAACAATTAGGAAAATTAATTCTGAGTAATCAGGAAATTTGGTAGGGAACAAATCCTGAAAGAAGGACAGTAAAAATCATACCCGGTGATCCAAAAATAACAGTAATTTTGAAAATGCAGTAATCTGATGCCCAATGTCAGAAATGCATAAAAACAAGCGGGTTTTTTAAATTCATAATGAAAAATTTAATATCAGAATATGTACATTTCTCATTCCCACATGGAATCGTGATTGCGTAGTTTGTATGAGGATGTAGTACAGTTCATTACACTGCTCCTCATTCAAGAGCAAAGCCATCAGACGAAGTAAAAAAGTGTGCACAGCATCTCTGTTTATATTGCAGAAATATGATCTCGAACAGAGTCCAAACGGCAACGGTTATGGGCAGCATGCACCAGCTTGTATGAATGTTACAATGCGAACTTTTTGCTTCTCTTGGTGGCCGAGAACGCTAGGGCAGAGATTTTCCAGTACTCGAGTCTGTCGGGTCGCGAGTTCGAATCGCGTTGCGGGTATGGATGTTTGTGTTGGTTCTAGGAATGTGATAGAGGGACTGAAAATTTACAGTAATGTTTGCAAAACACCTGCACGCGTATTCGCCCTAACACTCCACGGCTACTGATTTTTACTGAACCACAGCTCATTGGACACGACTTTTATTCAAATTATGCAAATCGCACAACAGAATAGCAACCTATGTTTTGACGCGTCCTGCATTACTCTCTAGACCCCTAAATAGCGATTTTCCTTAGCACTTGTCAAGCAGTGTAGATTTCATCATCATGAACGAATAATAATATTTCTCTGGAAACCGCATACATACTTCGAAATATTTTGCATCTTCAATTTTTATGTTACTTTGGGATCACCCGCTATATTAAGGGTGCGTGTTATCCTATGTTATAACTAATTTCTAATACTTACCAAGGTAGTTGATACGTTTCGACGATGGCTGTTAGAACAACATGAAAAAGAACAGCCACGTCGAGAGCCATCTGGACTCCCATTGTCAAAAGTATCATGTAATGGTAAAGTGATATCACCAACTTTGCAAAACGCTCCTGAAAGAATAGATGCAACATACTGGATAGTTTGGTGATATACATATCTATGACAAGAGACAGGAACATCATCGGAAACAGCGTGATAAGAATCTGTTTGACGAGATTGTAACAGAGTAAGAGTCGACTCAAATGGAGTATTAGCACGTAAAGTGAGACAACCATGCCGATAGAGAAGAGCACCTGCTTCTGCTGACGAAGAGTCAGTCGTTCCCGATTAGCAAAGTCTGCTACCAGCACTAAATTGGATATAATAAGCGTAGTAAGCACAGGAACCACCATGGACTTAACGAGAGTTGTCTTCACTGTTGAACTAACTTTTAAAAGAGGGAGAAAGGAGTAGACTTTGACGCCAGGGTTGGGTTTTGTCTTGTGCTGTTGGCTGATGTAACGATCAGTAGGCTCAATTTTGTTCATCTCTTGCCAACTATTCCAGAAACCAGAATTCCGCTTCCAACCGTTTTCTGGCGTCGTTCTGGCGATAAGCGTTCTATTTCGGTTAAAGATGAGCTAGAAATTAAAAAAATTATTATTATTATTATTATTATTATTATTATTATTATTATTATTATTATTATTATT
>JAHWFO010025943.1:169198-184197 GCA_023313115.1 Rhysida immarginata
TGGGGGTGTGTAAAGGACAAGGTCTTCACCCTACCCCTTCCCCGTGACCTAGACGAGCTGAAAGAACGCATTACGGTAGCGATACGTGGGATTGATGGAGACATGTTAATGCGGGTTTGGGACGAATTCGACTACAGGGGGGGGGCATATTGAACATCTTTAACTATGTCACAATAAACTTCAAGAGTTTTTCTTTAAGAATCCGTATGTGATAAGTCTATATTCTGAATAGCTTTGATGTAATAAATTTTTAAAAGTGTGAAGTGCTTTTATAATCACCCTGTATAAGGGTCGTACAAATGAAAACTGTGGGGGAAAAAAAGACGACGTGTAGGATCGTAAGTTTTTGTTTTTAACAATTGCGAAACCCCACGTGCAAATTGAACAATAGGTTGCAAATGTTGCATCACGTGAGAAAGAACAATAGCTCGCGCTTCGAAGCTCTGCGAGTGATCGCTTCGTCAAACAACAAAATGAAGTCAACGAAACAGGAACAGAGAGCAGTAATTCGTATTTTGGTATGTGAAGGAGTTTCAATTTCTGAAATTCATCGTCGTATGCAGAACGTCTATGGAAATGACTGCCTAACCTTCATTCGTGTTTGGGCATGGAGGGACGGTCATCATTGCAAGATGATCAACGATCTGGACAAGCAAACCGCGCCATCACAGATGATTCCAAAGGCAAAATTGACGCTGTCTTAAAGAAAAACAGAAGAGTGACAATCGACGTCGTGGTTGCTAAAACTGGCCTCAGTCGTGAAAATGTTCACTCCATTATCAGGAATCATCTACACTACAGAAAAATCTGTGCACAATGTCTCTGCAACATCTGACTCGCTTGAACAATACTTTCTTATCTATTGTTATATACATTTGAAATGACTAAATTTCTTACGTCATAATTCTTTTTAAAAAATATAAAAGAATAGAAAAGTATTGTAAGAACTATACACATATGAACAGGAAGGATACTATACACATAAGGAACTATACACATATGAACAGTTTTCTCGACAGAATCGTTACAGAGATGAAACTTGGTGCTTTCATTTCCAGCCCGAAAGCAAACGTCAAAGTCGTCAATGGAAGGATTATGGTTCACCACCCCCCGAAAAAATCAAAAGCAATCGCAAACAGCACGGGAAAGGTTATGTTGACCGTGTTTTTTGACCGCAAAAGGCCTGATCTTACAGGACTTTCTTGAAAAAGGCACCCCAGTTAAAGCAGCACGATATGGGGAAACATTGAATGCACTACGCGCGGCCATCAAATGTAAGCGACTTCTTACAGAAGGAGTGCTGCTTCTCCACGGCAACGCGCGTCCTCACACTTCGAAGGCAACGGTAGACCTCATCAAAAAGTTAACTGAGAAGCAATGCAGCATCCACCTTACAGCCCTGACTTATCCCATGTGACTTTCAAGTGTTTGGGGATCTCAAGAAACATCTGAAAGGCCACAGGTTTCAGTCGGATGATGAAGTAAAGGAAGAGGTTTTGAAATGGTTCCACACGCAACCGAAAGACTTCTTCCATAAAGGAATTACACGCCTTGTTACACAGTAAGATAAATGCCTTAACGCATTTTGGAGAGTGTTTTTAAATTCCTTGTATACACTTTGGATAAAATAAATAATTTTCGTTTTCATTTGTATGACCCTTATAAAACACAGTTTACTGTACAGGCGAGGCCTCGAAGAAGCTCTCTCCTGCTCTATCGTGCTCCTCCGGTTCCAGGTCAAAGGACATAATAATCTACGTATTATATACACCAAAATGGCGCTTACTTCACCTTCAACGGACGAACTAAAAATGGCTGTAACTTGTGTTTACAACAGTGACTGACGTTCAAGCTGCGCATGTAGAGCCACTATACCTTCCTAAATCTATCCACAAAATTTGAGCCGCATTTGCCAGTGACAAGGTCAAACAGTTCCCTTGTAAATATCGTTTTTTGCATTCTCCGAAATTAATACACGCACATGCGTGTAAATTGGACCGATTAAGGGGCTATGCAATTCCCGTATTTTATCCAATTTTCGTGCAGAAGACTCTTTATTGCATTAAGAACATTAAAAAATATTCTTATATTTGGCGATTACTTTTTAAATTAAATAATAATCAATGGTATCTACAACAGCAAACTATTTACTTTCAATGTTATTATTGCAATAAACAGGGTCTTCATCAAGTTCTACATGTAACGTGACCTTCCCTTATGAGACAATTGAACTTGCATTTCAATACCATTCCAACTTTTCTTGCCTCATCTACGAAACTAATCAGCATGGTGTTATCCCTCATCATGTTTCTAAATATCTCTTTCTTAATCGTCGACTGACTTTCGTTCTGTGCTCCTCCAATTAAGATTGCGACAAATAGGAAAACTAAACCTTTGCTCATACTTCCCAATTGTAAAGGTCTACTTGCGAGTTTTCTTCTTGGATTAAATTATGCAGAATCTGTAAGGAAAAATGAAATGCAGAGCAAATTATATGATAATACAATGTTGCATAAGTCCAATTTGGAATTTCGAAGCTAAATAGCTCATGGGCAGAGTCACGTAAACGGAAGAAGGCACATCAGTGAGCAGAATAAAATCTTGTAAACATTCCAAGCAGAAATACATTTATTCATTTATTACAAAGAAATTAACCCCCCCCCCCCCCGTAGGGTAAGGCAAATAGCAGATCCTGCATACATTTTTTATCATTTCCGAACGTATGATATATCACATGCCATATGTTGCCGTAGTTGTAAAGACCAAGTGACTGCCACCCCCGCAAATCCGACTCCAATGAAACAACTGAGCCTAAACTTCATAGTAATGTAGAGATTGCCTAGAGGAATCTGGATACTGAATTTCACGCCTTTACGTACCTAACTAGCACATATATGTTGTCTCTCTAAATCCCACCCCCGTAATTCCGACCCTAGTGTACCAATCAAAACCAAACTAAATAGTGCAGCTGGACATGCCTTAGGAAACTATATTCCGAATTTCAACTTTCTACCTCAAAAAATGTAGAAATTATGAAGGGGACGGACTGACATTATCAAACCACCAAATTGCTCCATTCTTCCGCTACTTAATAATAAAATCTTGTAAACATTCCAAGGAGGAGCTTTAGCAGTGAAGTAGAAATACATTTATACATTTATTAGAAAGAAATTGACCCCCCCCCCTACCGAGTAGGGGAAGGCAAGTGGCAGATCCTGCGGTCATCTATTTTTACCCCTTTATCTGCACTTTTTACCTCTCCCCAAGTTTATTAATCAAAAGAATTGATTTTCTCGAACGTAATATGTATAAAATGTAAAAAACCTCGTATATTCTTTCCTTTTTCATCATTTCCGAACGTATGATATATAACATGCCATTTGTTGCCTTAGTTCTAAGGAACAAGTGACCTCTCCCCCCTCCCCCCTGGAGCAATTGGGCCAAAACGTCATAGTACTGTAGATCTTGCTTAGAGGAATCTGGATACCGAATTTCACGCATTTACGTACGTAAATAGCACACATATGTTGCCCTCCCTGAATTCCACCCCCGTAATTAGGACCAAAGTGTACCAATCAAAACCAAATTAAATAGTGCAGATCGACATGTCCATAATAAGCTACATTCCGAATTTCAACCTTGTACCTCAAAAAATGTAGAAATTATGAAGGGATACACAGTTAAAACCAAGACGTAGCTCCATTCTTCGGCTACTTAATAATAGAGATTATGAGCCCTTGAGCAATCGTGCGTCGATAAAGCGATTTCACGTGCGCGCGCCGATGTCAGTAATGCTTAAAAGGTGAACAGAAAGTAACAATGCATTCCTTCTTGGCAAATCGATTGTTATATGACATGCCATTATCTAGCATTCTTTTCACTCACTATTTTGGCACGTGAATTCGACTTGAAGGGGTGCACGAAAAGTTATGAAAAGTTGATACGGCCGAGCTAAGACTTTGATGGTCATATTTCTGAAAACAGAATTTGAAAAAGTTAATCCGTTTTCAAGTTATCGTGCAAACGGCGGACGGATGGCCAGCTGGATAAACGTATAGACCAAGGGCACATTCTTATAAGTAGCTATTATGCTAAAGCTCCTAATAAACATTCAATTTTTATCTGTTCGATATGCCTATCCTAGAAATTATCGATTTGTCCTTCCCTAGTGACTCGACAAACGTCAATCCTATTGGGTCTAATTCATGCCACACACATTCTAATATATCGGCTTCGATGGTAGCAACTGCATCCATGATTATTTGGCTAGGATGTGCTAAGTCTCTTGGTAAAGTCTCGCGTATACCCTATTTTTAAACATAACCCCCATGGAAAAAGTCACATGCAGTGACGCAGGTGACCTGCGAACCCAGGCAAGAAGAGCCGAGTCCTCGTCGACTTATAACCAGTCCAATGCTAATTGTAGGAAACGAGTAACTACGCCTTGGTAAGTGTCTCAAACAAAACTCGTACGTTTTCCCGCTCGTTGGTATGCAACCTAGCTTTGCTTTTATACTTCGAAATCCCGGACGGACTTAGGTACGAAGGGAAGTAAGTAAGTAAGTTACAAATGCATATAGAAAGAAAAAATATGGGTAAAGATCTGAAAATTACTTTTATTTCTCCGCATAATCTCCCTTACATTGAGGCGCTTGACCCATCGTTTTACAGGTCTCTCAGAACCAGTAAGATAAAACTCTTTGGGCTGCTGTCCAAACCAGCCGGTGACTTCCTTGTGTACAGCTTCATCTAGGGAAGATGTTCACCCAAAAGATGATGTTTAAAAGGGCCAAACAAATGGAAATCCCTTGGAGCAAATTCAGGGCTATACGGAGGATGCTTGAGGATTTTCTACTTGAACTTTCTCAGCATCTCAATTGTCTTGTTGGCAGTAAGAGAATGTTCACAGTCTTCTGGGATTACAAGGGCATACTGCTTATTATATAGCCCTGAATTTGCTCCTCACGACTTCTATTTGTTTGGTCCTCGTAAACATCATCTTTCGGCCGACGATTAAGATCTACAAAGGGAAGTCACCGCCTGGTTCAGACAGCAGCCCGAAGAATTTTATCTTACTGGTTTTGAGAGGCATGTGCTTCAATATTATGCACTTGGGAGATTATGCGTAGAAATAAAAGTAGTTTTAAGTCAGTACTTTTATTTGTTTCATTTCTATATTTAGGTTTCATTTGTAACTTACTTACTGACTTCCCCTCGTATTGCGCTCATAAAAGATGTTCGTAAAATACTAGGGTCTTTCGGAAAGTAGGTCAGTTTTAGAATTTTTAAAAAACCAAGGATTTTTTGGGAAAAAAACTATTAAATTTACTTTTAAATACATTAGAATATTTATTTATTTTAAAACCACAACATCTCAAGCGAGATAATGAAAGTAATATATAACGCAATATGAAATTATTTGAAGTTTGATTATTTTGAAACGATCGTCTTAATGATCGTTCGCTACTTTCAGTTTAAGTGGCGGCGCCTGCTGGCATTACTTGAACTGAGCTCAAGTATTCACAGTATTTTCAGTAGCTCTAGGATTCACAGTAGTTTAAACACTGCTTTTAAACACAGAACACCAATCCTAGATACATTCTCTCTTAATGGTTATTAGAACGAATTTTTATCCTAAACAAACATCTATTTTTTTAGTTTAAAAATGGCCGGCCAGGTGGCCGAGAGGGCTAGGGCGTAGGCTTTCTAGCTCTCCAGTCCGCCTGGCCGCGGGTTCGAATCCCGTCTTGGGCATGGATGTTTGTGTTTGTCCCGGGCTGCGTACTGTTATAACTTGTGTAAAAGACGCAAAATGACCTTTGTATTCGACGCCAAAATTTCTAGACCCCCCCCCCCCTACTTTCGCAGCCATTTTTTCAAAAAACACAGCGCCCCCTTTATTCACTGAAAGTAGCGAATAGCAGATGCATAATATGATGAAGGTGATCACTACACTCTTTACCTATACATCACAAAACTCCACTTATACGAATGGTGCCTTCACATTCACCTGATAAATCGAGCATCGATCTTCAAGGTCATTGTGTATGAAACGCCCGTTGTTTTCTGACGTGGATCTCGCAGCCATCGCCGTTGCTGATATTATTATCTGTATTGTGCTCTTGCTGATCTTTGTATCTCTCCTGGAAGATGCCATTTCCGATAGTGCGTTCCAATGTGGTTATGGTTCAGCGCGATATTCTCTACCTCCCCTCAAAGTTTGTGCGTGAAACTTTGAGACACCCTGTAGAATTCCCAATAGATTTTTTTATTCACAAGGGACAGCATTATAATGGAGCTTTAAATTATTCCACGATGATGCGATTTTTGGGATCAAGTGTCAAATTTATTGAATCCACTAGGCTAACCAATCCCTCACAAAATGAGCCTGATGATGTTCGTCCACAATAGTCTTACGATTTTTCACGGCTTCGAAGCTATCTGCCCTGAATATTCAAGAACATCAATTTGAATCAAGACGAGAGATTACCAACCAAGTAATAAATCCTCGCATCAAGAGTGAGTGAATCAAGAGCTCCAGATCAGTTGATTTCAGAAGATCAGATGAGCGGACGCGAGGTGAGGGTAGGCGAGCAGCGAGAAGAGAAGAAGTAAAGAATATTTCAGCGAGTAACAACGTATCTTCTCAACATTATCTAAGCGGCACAATGAAAGTGAGCAATGCATCTATGTCGAATTCTTGTGATCTTCAAAATTTAAATACTTTGACATTTTAGTCCTTTAAAGCTTATTTTCTATTTACCGACTTCTCGATGTCGCACTCGTCTGTAAGGCGATTTTTCCAGATTTGGCGAGGTTATATTTTTACGCATTTATTTATTTATTTATTTATTTATTTAATAAGTGTGCATCCGAAACCGGATATAAAAAATGAAAAACACCCCAATCAACTAAGTAGAATTGAGGCCAGCAAATGTAACTTGGATTAGGATATTGTGTACATAAGTATTATGACAGAGACAATGTTGTAACCTACAATTTAAAAACGAGTTACGCAAGTCAAATGACAATGTATTCCACAGAGAGAACGCGTTATATGGAAAAAAAAACTAGAAAGGTAATTAGATAAGGGTCGGTTTGATACAATCTTATATTTTTGTGTGTTTCTGGTTTTAAGGGAATCTAGAAGCCAGGATTTAATAAAATGTAACGGATGTTCGGTGTTAGTTAATGCAAAGTAAACTTTTTTAAGTTTCGCATATATAATAATGCCTTGTAGGATAAAGATCTGAAATTTAGTACACATCTTAGAAATAGATGTATACTTAGATAGGCCCAATGCAGCATGTATAACTTTATTGTAAGCCACCGGAACTCTCTGATCTGAAACTGAGAGACGGCCGACCAAAAAAAACCACCAAATTCTACTTTAGTAATTAAACAAGATTTGAGTATCTTAACCATTTCTTCACAATTTAAAATCTTACGGAGTCTAGAATATAAATATTTTTTTCTTGTGAGATCAAATATTAAAAGACTTATAGCATCAACAAAAGATACTTGATTGTTAAGAGTTATAAGGTCCGTCTCAAAAGTATAGAGACTTTCGTAAATTAAAAAAAAAACTTTCCATACGAGGACTTTCCAAACAAAAAATATACACATTTTATTCGCATACTAAATAACATAATCCTAGAATTTCAGGAGAAATTTATTTTTCGTTCATTGAAAAAAAAACCAAATCAACATTTTATTACATAAAAGGTGTCTCAAAAGTATAGAGACTTGCCAAGAAAACTTGCTTTTAAAACTAAATACTGTTCCCATTACACTGGATTAGTTTAAATACACGATCTTTCTTCGATGCGATTAGGTGTTGAAGCAGATCTGGTGATAGATTGTACCAGCATGTCTCAATTGTATCCTGCAACACCACAACAGTCGAAAACTGTCGTCCATTTGCATAAACAGTGCGTGTCATGATGCCCCATAGATTTTCTATTGGGTTTAAATCGGGGCTTCTCGCTGGCCACTTCATGACGGTTAAATTGTTTGCATCGAACCATTCCTCTGTTGCCTGTGATCTATGAATACTGGCATTGTCTTGTTGGAAAATGCCTTTTTCTCCAACCAGATTCTGCAGAAATGGCAACAAATGATAACTTAAAGTATCTTGATATTTCAGAGAATTTAGCCTTCCAGAAAGAATCGCTAAACTCGTAGTACCATTGAACGCAAAGCCTCCCCAAACCATCACACCTCCACCTCCTTGTTGTCTGCTGTAAAATGCCTCCGGTTCTCGTCTCATATCATGCCAGTAGTAAGCATTACAGTGTCCGGCCCATCTAAATTCCACTTTTTTTCATCGGAAAAAATCACTTGAAGCCATTCATCTCTACTGCAATCTTGTGCCAGCACTGCAATCTTGTGCTGGTGTGTCAGCGGTGGTCGTTTCTGTTTTTTAGAGTACACTAAGTTGCCACCAGCTTTGATCCGTCGGTGAACAGTGTCTTTAGATACATTGCATACAAGTTCATGTGATATCTCTCTCAGTGACAGTTTTCTAGTGGTAGCCAGGCGAATGATCCTGTGATCGTCCTTTCCTCTTCTGCGCTGTAGATATTCGTTGTTCTGAAATTACTTTGTGGACCACAGACTTGGATCTTCCAATTTTCTTGCATATTTGTTGAACTGTGCTGCCTAAGGCCTGCAACAGCCAAATTTCACTGATCTCATCTTGAGTGAAGTCTCTTCCACGTAACATTTTTAAAATTGACAATTTCATTCATTCACATACAGTTAAAATAACCGATTTAATGTAAAACTTTAACATTTGCTTTAAAACATTTGCATATTGGTCCATACCGACTCTCTTTCGAGAGGAGTCTCTATACTTTTGAGACACCTTTTTTGTAATAAAATGTTGATTTGTTTTTTGTTCAATGAACGAAAAATAAATTTCTCCTGAAATTCTAGGATTATGTTATTTAGTATGCGAATAAAATGTGTATATTTTTTGTTTTCATGTGACATCCTCGTATGGAAAGTTTTCTTTAATTTACGAAAGTCTCTATACTTTTGAGACGGATCTTACCAAGGATCTTACAGGATTGAAGAATTTTGTTTTTTCCCATGAATTAAAATTATAGTAGTTTTGCCTTCGTTAAAGGAGACACCATGATCCGTAAACCAGGATTTTAATGTAGCAATATCTTGATGTATTTTCTGGAAGAGCAGAGCTTCATCAGACGCTGCGCAAGCTTTATACAAGAAGTTATCATCAAACGTATGATCTAATATAGCAATTAAGTGGTAATTTAAATATTTTAGCCGTGGCGGCAGCATATAAGACCGTGGCCGATGGAGCACCCTGAAGGAGACCTCTGGTCGATGGGTGTTGGATAATCTTATTGTCATTATTTTCAGAACTGTCGCCGAGCTAATCCGCCGCCAGCCGAGAGGAAAGCAACCAAGACCGAACCCTCGACACGGAGAAATGCGTCCAACCGAATAAAAGCCTCTGCTCTCTCGCAAGTAAATTAAACGCCGAACGAAATCGGTAGAAACTTTCATTATGTCAATTCCAATTCTGCCTTATACTTGAACGAAGCTACTTTAAGTTGCAATTCGTAGCAGTGATTAAGCAGATAAATTACTTTAAAACTAAAGGAAGCATTTAATAAAGTTAACTTGATTCATGATAAAAATAATTTAATTCGGACTATGAGCCTATTTGTGTGACAACATTGGTGGTTTTACTTCGTATGTTAATTCATAACTAAATAAAAAGCTTGTTAAGGATTTTTACTTATTTTGCTTATTTTCTTTTTTTTGTCACTGTGTGGCGTTACTTGTTCTTTGGCCCTCTTTTTCTTTTCGTAGCACTCGATCAGAAACTCTGTCATTTGTCTCTGCGCTCGATTAGTTTATTCATTGTAAGTTTTTGCTCTCGTACAATTCGTGTACTGCCGTCGTTTCTTACGCCAAAAACAACATCTATGAGCTCATGAATCGCAAGTATACACTTCTTTAAGTTTGTCATCATAAATTAACAAACATTTTGGTCCTTCGAGCCGGATTATATTTGCAACTATCGAAGCTATTTCTCTCGAGTAGTTTGCTTTCATGAGCTTAGTTGATGATTGCTCCTGGTCCTTCGAATTGTTGAATGTGTGCTTTTACTTGAGAAGACATCGTGATGTTTCTTTCCTCCACTTAGTGTACTGATTATTCGTCGTGTTTGTGACCGTTTTCTCGCCGCTCCACGCTGTCGTTTGATCAACACTGATCGTGTTTCCCGCCATCATTAGCGCTCTTCCCGCCATTCCGCCATCTTGTCTCTACGCATCTCCTCCTGATTCAACTTGCTGGCTTCAAATACAATGGCTCCTAAAAGAAAACGCACCTCCATCAAAGCTAAGTTGACTCGTTTCGAATCCTATGTACAAGAATTTTAATCTGCAAATTCTTCTACGCCATTGAATGATCGTGATGCTGCTCTATTACGTGAACATAAAACCATTACTCGCCTCGTTTGATGAGATTCAACTGCAGATCGACGCAGATGAGACAAACGACGACTCTGAATCTGCAGAATTTGAAGCTAAGTATTTTAACGTAATTATTGATGCTGATAGTTTTTTTGATAAAAATTTTCCCCCCCCCACCCCCCCCCCCCCCCTAGTTCTGCCAAGTTCTCATCGCAGTTCACGTCACTCTAATTCATCATCTAATTTAATTAAGTTGCCTACCATTAAATTACCAGAATTTAGTGGAAAATTTGAAGACTGGCTGAACTTTAAAGACTTATTTACGAGCCTCATTCATGAAAATAGCGAACTCAGCAATATACAAAAATTTCATTATTTGCGCGCCAAGAAAAATCTTCGATGTCTGGATTCTTTGATCAATAAAGAGCATCAGAGAAATGCATTCCTTGTCTATCTTATCAACTCCAAATTAGATAACTCCACTATGAAAGAATTTGAAAACAAGACTGCTACTTCTGATCCAATTTCGATGATCTCATTAAATTTCTAGAAAACAAGGCCTCTTTATTGGAAACTCTAGAACAAAAACATGCTAAACCCACAAATGAGCGATCCGCCACGTCAAGAAGTTAGGTCTCGACGTCGTCCTCTTGTCCGGTCTGCATAACTTAATCTCTTGTTCCATTTTCAAATCTATGCCGGTCAAAGAACGTTTTGCTAAAGTAAAGAATTTAAGATGCTGCATAAATTGCCTTTCTAAAGGTCACTTCTCCATGAACTGTAGTTCTAAGCACTACTGCAATAAGTGCAAAGCTAGACATCATACTCTTTTACATTTTGGTCCCATAACCACCCCTGAGAAGTCAGTTGTTGAAAGTGGTACAGTGTCAGCGGCAGTGGCGGCTCGTAGCAAAAATTTCTGGGGGTGCTGCGTCAGAAAATTGTAATTTTTTTCACAAAATAGGGAATAGCTATTGACATTAAGCTTAAGGATCATGTAATATAAACGTATAAGAATAGTATTAAAGAAAAAAAAGACACATTATATTAACTTTTATCGATATCGAAAGTGAAACTGAGGGTGCTTAAGTGTCGCAGTGTCTATGGACGAGCGGTCAGCGGAAAAAGTTACGTTTCGATCGCAGGGGGATCGAAACGATAAAATTAAAAACGATTAAGTTTTTGTTAAAAAAATATTAAAACAAGAGAGACAGAGAAGCCGACCCCTCGAAGAAAGGAGAGGAGCGGGCGAGCCCAAATTGAAGTGAAGAGAGAAGACGGGGAAGGAAGGTGGAGAGCGAATAAGAAAGAGACAGGGAAGAACAAGAAATCGACCAAGAAGGTTGAGCTTAAGAAGAGCTCAGAAGAAGAGAAGGAAAGAAAGAATGAATTTAGAAATAGACGTTGGAAGAGAAGCTCGATAAAAAGGAAGGTTGCTGAGAAGCTCGGCAATACAGAGAAGAAAGAAATCGCAGAGGACAAGGATAAAAACTTTGCGACTTGGTGCCGGTCCCGACGAGGATTAAGCCAAGAAACGACGAATAAGGAGTTAATGTATGCATCCCCTGCTTGAGCCAGAGACTTTGCGTTTGGACGGCGAAGCCAATGCGGACCTCGCCAGCAACGTCTTGGACTCGACACGAACTCCGAGAATTGTGAAGAGTCGCGAGCGGCAGCGTGCAGATTGACGTCACCTGATGCGCGTTGCGCGGCTTGTGAAAGGCGATACTCAATACTAGCCCACACAGACTTAACACTACATACATTGTGGAGTCCCGACAACGTGCCCGAGTTTACAGACCCACGAATTGTGCCACGCCTTACGTATGCTAATTCAACCCCCGTAGGACGAGCGTCCGAAGCAGTCGCCCACGTATTCAACAATCGGAACTCCCCACTCTCCCCATAGTGGGGCATGGACCTTTCCTGGTCTACGAAGAAGAGGTTTACGAAAACCAACCTTATTTATATATGTTTAGCTCACAATTTAAGAAGTCTCATTATTGAATAGTCTGAATATTAATTGCATAGCTGCAACTTTCTATTGACATATCAGACCTGAGTTTGTATAGTACATTGGAATTCTATGTAAAGAATTAATAGTCATATTAAATTTTTGTTATAATTGTTTAAAACGTCTACCCTCCTTACTCTGTCAATACAGGACATTAACACGTGACATACAGTCACCCTTTCGGCGTTGTCCTCTTCCGAACAATGTGCTATTCTCTCCACTGCTGTTGTGAATGATGTTGATCATCAAGGTCAAATTCATCAGGCAAGAGCCCTACTTGATTGTAGTAGCACTTCATCGTTTGTAACTTCCTCTCTATGTAAGAAGCTCAAGCTGCCTCAAACCCCAGTCAACATTCAAGTTAAGGGCATCACCAATTCTACTACCAGCGTCCATTGTCGTTGTGAAATTGTTTTGCATTCTCGAGTATCCAATTATCGCCTGAAATCTCAATACTTGGTCGTTCCTCAGATTACTGGTCATCTGCCCAATACACCAATTGATCTTGCTAACATTCTTCACGGCCTAAAAATGGCTGAAATAGACATTCTCCTTGGAGTAAATTTATTCTGCAAGCTTCTCATTTTGGATGGATTGTAGCTGGTTCGTTTCCTTGCTCTACTGCCCAAAACATTCGTTGTAACTTTAGTCGTAGTTCTATTTGCATTCAAGAGCAATCTGGAAAATGGAAGAACTTGTTACCCCTTAAGCTCCAAGAAGAAGAAGAGTGTGAATCTCACTTCAAGAGCCATACCATGTGTGATTCTAGTGGTCGATTTATTGTCAGTGTTCCTCTTAATAAAGCTCCAGAAGTATTAGGTGACTCATACGAAACAGCTGAAAATTCCCTTCTAAATCTTGAAAGAAAATTTGCTTCCAACACTGTCTTGCATCAGCGTTATGCACAGTTCATGCAAGAATATGAAGACTTGGGCCACATGTCCGTTTAGGCCCTGCACCTTCTAAGATTTCCTGCTTTTTACCTTATCATGGCGTTCTCAAGGAAGATAGCCTAACCACAAAGTTAGTGTCGTTTTCAATGCTTCTGCTCCCACTACCACATCAGGTAAATGGCTTAACTCCTTACAATTGATCGGCCCTATAATTCAACTGGATCTGTTCAGTGTTCTAATCCGTATTCGCAAACATGTCTACGCCTTCTCAGCCGATAAGAAAAGATGTATCGCCAAGTTTTGATTGATGAATCTCAAAGACCCTTGCAGCGCATCTTATGGAGACCTGATCCAAATGACGCCATCAAAACCTATAATCTGAAGACTGTTACTTACGGTACTGCTTCTGCTAGCTTCTTAGCAATTCGATGTTTGTTCCAACTTGGCGAATCATAAAAAAGACTTCTACGTTGACGATTGTTGGCTGGAACGAATGACGTTTTTACAGGAAAGGTACTGTACAAAACCCTTTCTGCTACTTTACAAACTGGTTGCTTCAACTTACGAAAATGGATCTCGAACGAGCCTCTAAGTACAAAGACTCTTGGACTGCATTGGTTGCCACTTGATGATAAGTTGACATTCTCTATTTCTCTTATCTATCCAAAAAGAATAACTAAGCGTGCTATCCTGTCCGACATATCTCAGATTTTCGACCCTCTTGACTTGCTAAGTCCTTGCACTATTAAGGCCAAGATGATGTTGCAAGCGCTTTGGTTAGAGAAACTTTCATGGGACGATAGTATTCCTCTCTCCTTGTCCACTCAATGGTTGAACTTGAAAGACGATTTTCCGGCCCTAAACGAAGTTGCTTTTCCCAGACGTATCATATGTGATGAGCCTAAAGTATACAGCTTCATGCCTTCTCTGACGCGTCCATCAAGGCCTATAACGCCTGCTTCTAAGTGCGCTCTGTTGATCAAAACGGTGCTATTTTCTCAAAATTATTGTGTTCGAAAGCCAAAGTGTCTCCTCTATATCCATTCCCAAACTAGAACTTTGTGGTGCTCTCACTCTCGCCCGCTTAGTCCAGCAAGTTACTTCTGCGCTCCAAATTACGTTTGATCAGTGCTTCTTCTGGACTGATTCCACTATTCTACTTGGTTGGTTGAAAATGCATCCAAATCGTCTAAACAAGTTTGTCGCCAATCGTATATCTGAGATCCACACATTCTCTAACAATACTGTGTGGAACCACGACTCCAGTGGAAATAATCCTGCCGACATGCTCTCAAGAGGGGTCTCTCCTGTGCTGAAGGATTCCGCCTTGTGGTTTCATGGACCACCATGGCTCTCTCTACAAGAATCTTCATGGCCAACTGTGCAAAAGCCTTCCATACCACATGATCTTCCGGAAGTAAAAAGGTTAGATGTAATATCTGCCACTACTTCATGTTCTTCATTCCCATTTTCAAGATTCTCTGATTTTATAAATGTAGGAGTAGTGATAATTATATTAATTAAGATGAATAGCACTCCTTTAATTAAAATGTGATAAAATTAAAATAAATAATAACAAAAAAACAATAAAAATAAGTCACCCGAGTAAAAGTTTAAGGACGAAATATAAAGAAACACAGG
>JAHWFO010025943.1:189197-245743 GCA_023313115.1 Rhysida immarginata
CCTGTGTTTCTTTATATTTCGTCCTTAAACTTTTACTCGGGTGACTTTTTTTTATTGTTTTTTTGTTATTATTTATTTTAATTTTATCACATTTTAATTAAAGGAGTGCTATTCATCTTAATTCTCTGATTTTGATCATCTAAATCAATTGCGTTTCAAGAACAATTGTCTATGTTCTAAGGATGCCCGAATGTATAGTTCTCTTACACCTTCTGAAATTGAGCATGGCTTTCTGACTCTTGTTAGACTTTCTCAAAACCACTCGATCCCTGATGATTAAAATTTGTCATTCCCACGATCCTCGATCACGTTCGAAGCTACCCTCCTTGTCCTTGTTTTTAGACTCCGAGTCTGCTGCGGGTTGGAGATAGATTGCTTAATTCTGAGTATTTGTTTAATAAGAAATTTCCCCTCCTTATCTCTGGGAAGCATCCACTAGCTAGACTGTTAGTTACCTCAGAACACCTTCGCCTTCTGCATGCTGGTCATCAGCTACTTCTTTCATCACTGCAATTCCAACTTGAAACTAGACTCCCTTGTGCTCATCAAGGACGAACTCCAACCACCTATCCATTGGAAGCTCTGCCGTATCATCCAGATTCATCCCTCGTGTGGCTACCATCCGCACCTCTACCGGACTTTTGAAAAGATCTATCTCCAAGATTTGTCCCTTGCCCAACGATTGTTAATGTTCTTTACTTGTTTTTGTTGCTGTTTTTTGCCATGTTTTAAAATCATGCCTTTCAAGGCGGGGGCTATTATGTTAAGGATTTTTACTTATTTTGCGTATTTTCTGTTTTTGTCTCTGAGTGGTGTTACTTGTTCTTTGTCCCTCTTATTCTTTTTGTAGCACTCAATGAATAAACATCGTAAGTTTTTGCTCTCGTACAATTCGTGTACTGCCGTCGTTTCTTTCGCCAAAAACAACATCTATGAGCTCACGAATCGCAAGTATACACTTCCTTAAGTTTGTCATCATATGATTCCAGTACCTAAAACAGTTAGACCTGTTTCCTGTAATGATTTTAGGCCGATTACAATCGTTCCTTTCTCGGCCAAGATCCTGGAGACATTTGTAGCGACTCATTTGTCATCTTCTATAGAGCCTTATTTACTCCAGGAGCAACATGGCTTTAAGAAATCTAGGTCAACGTCTACTAATCTTGCTTCCTTACTACATTACTTAGTATCTAATATAGATCAGAGGAATCAAGTGGACGTGCTTTACCTTGATTTCAGTAAGGCCTTCGATAGTATCAACATTAATCTTCTACTGAGTAAACTTAATAAGGTTGGTTTAACGAACAGTCTTTCTAAATGGTTCAGCTGCTTGCTCACAAACAGAAGTTTTGTGGTCAAAGATTCTGTTGGTAATGCTGTCAACGTAAGAATAAGGAGTGGGGTTCCTCAAGGGTCTCCGCTTGGGCCTGTTTTATTCAACCTGTTCATAGTTGATATAATAGATTACATTAGTAGTAAAAATGTGAATTTTCTGTTATATGCAGATGATTTAAAGTTTTTTCTGCCATTCATAACTGGAACGATTGTTATGAACTATCTCAAGCAATTGATTCTGTCCATCATTGGGCTGTTAATAATGGACTTTCTTTGAATGTTTCCAAGACGTTTTGTTTAACATATTCCAGAAAAGTTGTAAACTTCGAATACGATTATTGCTTATCTCATAAGAAAATCCAACGTTGCACTAAGGTTAAGGATTTAGGAGTAATATTTAATTCGAAGTTGACCTTTACTGACCATATTGATTCGTTGATACAAGAAATTAGCAAGCGTCTTGGAATCATTAAACGATTAGCAAATTTCTTTAGGAAGAAAAAGACTTTTGAATTACTCTACAAAACTGTTGTGCTGCCTAAAATTTGTTATGCAGCCTGATTTGGTATTATGGGAGCACTCCAACCAGACTTTCAAATTTTAATTTGTTTATTATTCGAGAATTGCACCTTTCTGATAAAGTCTCCCCGGCTCCTCTTTTTAATCTTGCACAAATTATTAATAGAATACTCTTGAATACTGTAAGTAAAGTCATTAGGGGGCAAGTTTGCTCCCCTCGATCTCTTGAACTAATTGGTTTTCGAGTTCCAAGTGGTAATAGGAAGAGGCAAATGTTGGTCTTTCTAGGAAAACCGAGAACGAATGTTGTAGCATTAGATCCGGCTTTTAAATTAATACATCTTTTTAACAAAAGTAAAATTGATTATGATTTTTTCGACGATAAATCTTCGTGATTTTAGGTGTTCTTTTTTTTGTTTCATTATTATTACTATAAATTATCATTATTGTCTATTATTTTTTTACGAATTGTCTTTTGTGTTGTCCTTGTTTGTTATTCATTTGACTGAGAGGGTATTTATTTATTTATTATTATTTTCTTTTATTTTATTTTATTTTTTCTCTATTCAATTTTTTGGTATTTTATGTGTTTTCATTAACCCCTTTTTGGGCTTTTGCCTCTTGGGGGACAACACAGGGCTTTACCTTTCGGAATATATCCGGTTGGTTACTCCCTTGTAGTTGTTACAATTATTATTATTTTTTTCTAATAAATGAACATAAACAAAGCTATTGGGGATTTTATAAGATTTTTACTTAAAAAGATGGATTTTCGGATGAATTAGAAAATTTAGTGAATTGTAAATGTATAAGAA
Organism: Rhysida immarginata; assembly: GCA_023313115.1. Taxonomy (NCBI): domain Eukaryota; kingdom Metazoa; phylum Arthropoda; class Chilopoda; order Scolopendromorpha; family Scolopendridae; genus Rhysida; species Rhysida immarginata. The sequence goes on from JAHWFO010025943.1 coordinate 191,867, forward strand.
AATAAGGCCGATTGCATATTGAGGATCTTGATCGCAAAAGTAATTATCATAGATGTCTTACTTGTGCTTCTTGTGTTTTGATTATTATTCAAATAATTGATTTGTGTTCATTATTTGTTCTGTTACAATTAGTGTTACAATCAATAACGACAACTTTCATCTTAAATCGTACGTCGGCTGCGACCTCTATCCGCCCTCAACTTTATGCAAAGATTCAAAAACCCAGTTCCAATTTGGAAATTCCGCAAAAGATTCGCTTCAGCTTACAGCAGGCTTGCGAGATTTACCAGCGCAGAAATCCGCAAGATCCTGTTCTCCTCTCACGCTTCGACATATTTTGATTTCTGTACTGTTGTTAGGAGCTTTAGCATAAAAGCTACTTATAAGATAGCGCCCTTGGTCTGTACGTTTATCCGGCTGTCCGTCCGTCGTTTGCACGATAACTTGAAAACGGATTAACTTTTTCAAATTCTGTTTTCAGAAATATGACCATCAAAGTCTTAGCTCGGCCGTATCAACTTTTCAGAATTTTTCGTGGACCCCTTCAAGTCGAATTCACGTGCTAAAATAGTGAGTGTAAAGTATTCAAAGATACTGGCATGTCATATAACAATCGATTTGTCAAATATTGTTACTTTCTGTTCATCTTTTAAGCATTATTGACATTGGCGCGCGCACGTGAGATCGCTTTGTCGACGCACGATTGCTCAAGTGCTCATAATCTATAATGGCGAATTCGGCTGGCTGCTCCCAGAGTGCAAAGGGATTGCTCGAGTCACGTGATCAATCTGGCCGAGAGCATCAACTAATCTTGGAGCAGACGAACATTGTTTTAGCAGTGCTCCAAACTTATAGAGGCAACGCACTCTAGCAATACTATTTTTATCCAAGGCAGCAATGTAAATTAATTATTAAATTAAGTAGTTTAAGTAAAAGGAATATATTATAATAAATAGTAATGTGGATATTTTTCCTTTATAAATTCGTAGAAAAAATAAAATAAAATTAATTTAAATAAAATAAAAAATATATAAAGGCCAATATTATACGAGATGGTTAAAGAAATTCAGGAGAAATACTTCAATATATATGTAATTTAAGTTATACTTATTTTATGCTTTCTATTAATTTATAAAGGAAAAATATCCACATAAGTATTTATTATAATTATTAAATTACCGTTAATTTGATAATTAACCGTTAATTACTGTCAATTTTTATTCACAGAATGTAAATTTTTAACGAATGCTGTGTAATAAATCATGGATGAAAGGGAATGTTGAAAAAAATGATAGCGAAAGTATATTTGTATTTTTTTAGCTCTTATTTCAAATACAGAAAATATATTGAAGTTATGAAATTAAAATATTTATAAGCTTTTTGACTGTCTATGTGGTTTCCTGTGAAATAAAAAATAAATAAATAAAATGTGAAAACTATTATTATTAATAGTGTATTATTTATTCATGCATTTATTATGTGGAATATTCATAATAAGTGCTTAGAGTACGAGCTCTAATTATAACAGAAAGATAGAACTTATATCTTCATCCGTATATGTATCGGCAATATTAACAAAATTCTCAATTTTTGAAATTTTTTTTCGGCCGTTCCGAATGTTGTGCCATTAACAAAGCCAAAACTTCGTCTTCTTCATCGGAAGAACTGTCAGATGAAGAGCTATCCAGTAATTGTGAAAGAATTTCGTCGATTTCAGTCACTGAGGTAGCCATCTTGATTTTGCAAGCGAGAGCAGAGAGCAACACTGCTCCACCGATTTTGGAAGAGCGCGAAGGAGTGCTCCTCGGCGCAAGGAGCAATACCAGCCGAACGCTGTGGGAGCCGCTCTGTGAGAGCAGGAGCAACCAGCCGAACAATTATTAGAGCTCCAGAGCGCTCCGGAGCACGCCAGAGCAGCCAGCCGAATTCGCCATAAGTAAGTGTATTATTAAGTAGCGGAAAAATAGAGGTACTTATTGGTTTTATTTTACACACGATTTGAATCACCCTTCATCATTTCTACATTTTTTGAGGTAGAAAGATGAAATTCGGAATGTAGCTTACTATGGGCATGTACACCTTCACTATTTAGTTTGGTTTTGATTAGCCCACTAAGGTCGGAGTTTTGGGGGTGAAAATTAGAGGGGACCAAAAGGTCTATGTGTATTTATGCATATAAAAAAGTGAAATTCGGTATGCAGATTCCTATAAGCAAGATCTCCATTATATGAAGATTTTTTTTCCCGAGGTATCCATGCCTTCCCGACTCGGTGGCGGAAATGCATCGAAAGATGGGGACTACATTGGAAAATAGTGTACCAACTCTATCTGTAATAAAGGAGCTGTAAAAAAATATTTCCGGTTTTCATTTGACTGACCATCGTAAGTAGAATAAGAATGGAGCTACTTACGGGTTTTATAATGTCAGTCCGTCCTCTTCATAATTTCTATATTTTTTTGAGGTAGAAGGTTGAAATTCGGAATGTAGTTTACTATGGGCATGTTCATCTGCACTATTTAGTTTGGTTTTGATTGGTATACGGGGGTCGGAATTACGGGGGTGGGATTCAGAGAGGGCAACATATCTATGTGCTATTTAGGTACGTAAAGGCGTAAAATCCAGTATCCAGATTCCTCTAGGCCAGATCTACATTACTAGGAAGTTTAGGCCCAATTGTTCCAGTGGGACCGGATTTGCGGGGGTGGCAGTCACTTGGTCCTTAGAACTATGGCAACATAAGGCATGTGATATATCATACGTTCGGAAATGATGAGAAAGGAAAGAAGATACGAGGTTTTTTTTTTACATTTTTTACATATTACGTTCGAGAAAATCAATTTACTGATTATAAAAAAAGCTTGGTGAGTGGTAAAAAGTGCAGATAAAGGGGTAAAAATAGATGACTTGCCTTATCCTACTCGGGAGGCGGAAGGAGGGGGGGGGGAGGGGATTAATTTCTTTTTGATAAACGTATAAATGTATTTCTGCTTCACTGCTCAAGCTCCTCCTTGGAATGTTTACAAGATTTTATTTTCGTTGTTTTTCTCACACTGACAATATTTACATAATCAGTGATGTATTTTATCTTATTTTTGAAACAAGATATAATTAAAGATTGTGATTTTTCTAAGCACCGTCTTTTCCATTTTAAACGTGACACGATTTCTTTAAGTTTCAGCAAATTAATGATTTTTACGAGCTTTGGAATAGCGAGGTGAATAGAATAAAATGTTATAGAATAATACAGGGTGTGCACAAAAGAATAACGCAGCTTGAACAAGTTTTTATTTCTCGTAGCGATGGGTATGAGAACAATTTTTATTATTGGATGAAAAAGGAACTATGAATTAAGATTAAAATGTTGAAGATAGAGTAGAAATACTATCAAAAATATTATTTTTAATTCCTCAACAATAATAAAACAATTTAAAATTAATATTAAAGGGCATTGTTACAAAAATGGATGTCGAAGCGCCGTAGAAGCCCGAAACCGAAAGTGCCCGATAGGCTTCGCGGCGGAGCTTCGGCGCGAGACTTAAAGAGGAGAGAGAGAAGGGAAAGTAGCAAGACAACGATCGAGACGTACGGAAAGGAGCGGAGCGCTCGGAAAAGCAGTAGCCAGCGTCCATGGCATCGTTCCCGTGGCATTGAAAGGAATTCGACGGTTACGAACGTCGGGAGCGACGGCGTTGGAACGAACGCACGGCGGGAGCCGAGAGACGAAGGCTCAGCGGAACGGTTATCGCTCAAGCAGCTGACAGCGAGCTAGCCAGCGAGCGGCGTCGAACCGGCAAAAGTTTCCCGAGCGCACACGACCGAATGCATTTTGAGTGCATCGCATAGGTTTCCGCCCACGATACGAATCAGCCACTGTCACAATTTGACGAGGATTGAAATAGATACATGGACAGAGCGGAGCCACGTCGAAGAATGTCTACACGTTTTGGAACTGTCAAAATATAAAGTTGCAGGCATTTTTCCTTCAAGCGTCTATGCTTACTTACGGGACGGAGTTGGGAAAGCAATTGAAAGAGGCGGCAGCTACTTCAAGCGCCGTTGAATTATCGAGAAATACGAATTATTCAATTGTATTTTTCAGTGTGAATTCTCCCGGGGTTTGCGTCCTTAAGCATATTTTCTAGCTTGGCAACTCTGACTCTGTTGGTGTTATTTCTCCCGGTAAAATTTTTGTGAACTTATTACGAAGTAACGTTTGACATTTTAACTCGTATGCTTCGTTTTCTTTACTTTCTAGTATCAGAGAAGGTCTTTACCCGGCTATGGTGATTTGAAGCTATAAGCTAATCTCCATTCATCGATTTATTAATGACAAATTATAATTCAGACTTTGTGACTCTCGTACTGTCAATGCTACGTGGTGAATCACATAGTGATGTACATTGTTACTGCCAGAGTTTTTGAAACCCGGGTGCTCTAATGCAAAGGGTATTAGAACACGAACTTTTTGAACACATAGACTGTGTCGTTTATTTACATAAATGAATGTGCTAATTATTCTAGGCTTAAAGTCTTTGTTAAGCCGGCATCCATTTTTGTAACAGGTTTTGGATTTTACCTTTAATTCTCTGCGGCCTGTTTTTCTTTCAAGCCAGGTTTAATTTGTTGGATATATTTTTCTAAACTTTTATACTTTATTGTGCGTATGTTGCTTTTTGTATTGTAATTCTTACAGAAATTTTTATCGCACGTTGCCCATGAGGGCCATTGTTACCCTTTCAAGAAAAGGACGAAATGTCAATAATATAAGTAGTTAATAGATATTATTGAAATATTTATCATTGGATTAAGTTTCGTTTCCCGTAAAATTTTTATCGAACGGTTTTACCGTTCAGCTACTCAGCAGTTGAGTTTATTAAATTTACGCCTTGAAACGTGCCTACAAATTGTAGCGTCATTGTATTTAATTATCGATTTTCGTCGCACGTTGAAATGTAGTTTTTTTGATTTCTATTGTTACCCTGTAAAATAAAGGATGATGTTGTAATTAATTATGGTTAATTATTTTCATAAGTTCCAAAGTAGGCTTTTTCTTGGTTCTCTTTCTTCAGGTAATATTTTTATTTGTTTACAATTAGTGTGCAAATAAAACTAATTTATATTTTTACACGTACGCTACTACAATGAGTGTCTTATTTAAAAATTCCACTGCGCCAGATTTCTGACCGTGACAGGCATTGAAGTTTCATAAATTTATATTAAAACTCCTTTTACATAAAACAGTAAAATATTTAAAAAAACTATTTCGTTCATGTAAAAGATCCAGTGTTTGTTTTCCAAGGATTATAACATTCAACGTAGAATTTCAGCTAGACGCGAGTAACGATGTAGAACGTATGATGCTTATTGTCTTATGTAATAATTTCTGCAAGGTTCCATGAAAAAATCAATATGCAAAGAAATATTATAATCACATAATCACAGTCGTTATAAAAAGAATTAAAAAATCAAATGTTCTTGGGATGTCATGGAGCGGCAGCTCAGAGCTCAAACTTCACCATGACGGAATAGCTCGACTTTGCGTGACCGCTGCTTAGACATTTGGTATTACCTGTCTCCAGACATCTACCCAGAACTTGTGGCATCCATGCCAAGGCGAGTTGCAGCTGTTTTGCAGGCCAAAGGTGGCGCAACGCGTTATTGAGTAGGTGCTCATAATATTTTGGCTCTTCACTCTGAAGCACTTTTTCTTATATGGAAAACGCTGATTTCTACAAATGCTGAAACACACACGCAGAATGCTTATGAGGCAAGTATCATTGAGCATTAATAACATTCGTTATAAAAAGAATTAAAAAATCAAATGTTCTTAAAGTATCTTGAATTTAATGAAATAACATGGAAATAAATAATATTGTCGGAAATTGAAAAAGAATACCCATGTCATGGAATTCACATAAGAGCGAGGATTCCGATGACTGCGTCGGTCGCTTTCGCACAAGATGTTTTTATTCCTCAATATGGAAACGGACCAACGTAATCGTCGTCTCCAACAACGTAATCACAAGTAAGGTCGTCATGAACTACGTTGTCGACAGAAGAACGAGACTGAACGAGAACTAGGCAGAGAGAGTTCGAAAAGCGTGAAACAAGCACGCCTGAATCAGGGCGGAAAAAAAGTGAGCCCTTCTACTCCATCTATCAATGTCTGCATAAATTCGATAGGAAGAGAGAGCTACCCGACGAGAAGAGGAAAATGGAGAAACTCAATTAGCTACGATAGCGAAGAATGTCGTCGCTGCGCCGAGTTGGATGACTCGAGCTTGGAGACAACCGCCGTATCGTCGTGGCAATTGACGAAGGTGAGTGAAAGCTCAGTGCGGTGTATTCAGATCAATTCTATCGAACTCTGCAAGAACATTATTACTGATAATTTTCTGCGTTGGATAGTAAACGCTAATTTCCAAGTTACTTGTCCATGGAGATAGCGGTTACTGCTTTGGAGGAGCTACGTAGTTATAATTTGTGTTACAGAAGCTACGTGTGCGGACTTTGGCCGTACGGACAAGTTTCTCACGAACATACAATAATTTCATGCTTTTCTCCCACGTTAGTAACTTACGTCTTTGGATTTGACTTACTGATTCTGACATTTTTCCACCGACTTCAGCGACTTAAATATTACCTCGCATCGTGGAAAACGTACGCCACGTTCGTGAATTTGATTTTCTATAGTCTGCAAAAGTATTAAGTGTTGTGTGTGCATCATTCATGCTCATTTGCTCAATGATACTTGCCTCATATGCATTCTGCGTGTGTGTTTCAGCATTTGTGAATCTACGTTTGTAGAAATCAGCGTTTTCCATATAAGAAAAAGTGTTTCAGAGTGAAGAGCCAAAATATTATGAGCACCTACTCAATAACGCGTTGCGCCAACTTTGGCCTGCAAATCAGCTGCAACTCGCCTTGACATGGATGCCACAAGTTCTTGGAATGTCTTGGGAGACAGGTTGTACCAAATGTCTAAGCAGCGGTCACGCAAAGTCGAGCTATTCCGACATGGTGATGTTTGAGCTCTGAGCTGCCGCTCCATGACATCCCAAATGTGCTCTTTCGGATTAAGATCCGACGAATTAGGTGGCCAGGACATTAATGGGCCTTTTTCAAACTATAAAGCGCGAGATTATGGCCGCGCTCATGCTTGATCGAAAACGAGGCTGACTGGTGAAGCGCAGCTTGCTGCGAAGCAATGAATGCTTATTCAGTCCCTTTTTTAAATGCACTACCACAGATATCATTGAAGGATGTAATAGAAATTGTTAGATACAAGGCTTAAGGAACCGAGAGAAATCTGGAAACTGTTGATCAAATCAAACCGTTCATTGTTTTCTGGATGCAAATTACAATTTTCAGGACATACACTGCTCAAAACAATTAAAGGAACACATAGAATCCCCTACAGAGGGCGTAAATAATTCTTTTTAGCAATTTCATCTTCTGCAACATGAAACCTACTATCTCCCTCATAGGAAATGGTTGAAGCCAACACATTTTGCTGCCAGATGTTCTGAGAAATTTGCATAGCAATATAACCCCCCGGAAAACAAAGTGGTTACATGCCAGTACACTCTTTGCTTGGAGATAACGGTCGAACATTAGAAGGTGCAGGCATTTCTGGAACGCTGTTGTTAGTGCTCTGACATGCCACGAAGGCATCTTGAAGCAGTAGAAGCTGCGAGAGCCGTAACATTGCTCCAAACGGGTCAATCATTTTGGACTGTGGCAAATGCCCTCAATGTGTCCTCTTCCGTCATTTTCCGACTGTGGACACGATTCCAGGCGACTGGCCAGTACACACGAAAAGCTGGGCAAGGTCGCCGACGCTCAACAACCGCCAATCAAGATCGTTATGTGCGGACTTGTGCCCTGCGCCGAAGAACCTCAACGTCCAGAAACCTGAGAAATGACCTGCACATGTCAACTGGGGTAGCTGTTTCAGATCAAACAATCCGGAACAGATTACGTGAAGTTGGCTTGAGAGCCAGACGACCAAATCGAGTGTCTAGTCTAACCCGCCAGCACATACAGGCGCGACTAGAGTTTGCACATCAACATGTCACCTGGAAGCTTCGCCACTGGCGTTCTGTTCTCTTCACAGACGAGTCAAAGATTCCGCCTGATCCGCGGTGATGGACGTCTACGTGTCTGGGGACGACGTGGTGAGCGAAACACCGACGCAACAGTTTGTGAGACTGACCGAATGGGACATTGTTCCATTATGGTTTGGGCTGCATCTCAATAGACCATCGAACGGATCTTGTGGTCGTCCGATGACGAATGACCGCTGACGTTTACATTCGTGACATTCTGGAAGAACATGTGATTGTTGCTGCACATGGCTTGGGAGCCTGGATTCCTTCTGATGCAGGGTAATGCTCGTCCACACACGGCAGCTGTCACTCAAGACTTCCTACGGATGCATGGCATTCAGACCATGAGGTGGCCTGCAATGAGTCCAGACCTAAATCCCCTTGATCATCTTTGGGACGTGCTTGACAGGCGAATTCGACACCGCCCTTCAGCTCCAGAAACAGCTCATCCAGGCACTTACTGAGGAATGGGACCGGCTTCCCCAAGATCACATCCGTCGACTGATACGGAGCATGCCTCGAAGGTGCATGGAGGTTACTGCAGCCCATAGTAGGCATACACATTACTCAGTGGTGCAAACACTGATCCCTGGAAAAACAGGACATTCTCCTCACAACGTCCAAAGGACATTTCACTTTGTTTTAGGCAGGGGTCCTGCAGTTTGCTGTTTTTTGTTTGTTTGTTTTTTTTTATGTTTCTTCACCAGTTGTTTCAATAATGCATTCTATTGTTAAATAAACCGTCTTTTAATGATCACATACAGCGATTTTGTCTATGTTATTCGTAGTTGCTTCTGCACGCTGCTTAATAGAAGTGTTCCTTTAAATGTTTTGAGCTGTGTATATAAAAATTTTCAGTTCCTTCTTCAATGATGATCATTACTTCAAATTCATTGATAAAGTCATGGATAAAGAAGTTGAATAAGGCTGGCCCCAAGACAGAGCCTTGGGATACACCAGCATTGACATCGCAGGGTTCAGACAAGAAGTGCCCAACCTTAACACGAAAAGTCCTCTTTGACAGGAAGGAGCGAACCAGAGCAATTAGATCGTCAGGGAACCCTATGTAATCATTTTGTAAATGAGCCCATCATGCCAGACTTGGTCAAAGGCCTTTTGGACATCGAGGAAAACGAGACCACCAAACAGAGGTTGAGAGGACCGTTTAAATCAGCAACGAGCCTCCATAACTGAAGCTGACAAGAGTGGCCTGGACGGAAGCCAAATTGCTCACTACGAATGAGGTTGTTTGCCTCGCAGTACTCGTTGAACCTCTTGAGTATAGTGCGCTCAAAGACCTTCGAAAGCATGGGTAACAAGCTAATTGGCCTATAACTTGTGGAAAGAGCAGGATCCAGTCCAGGTTTAGGAATGGTGATGATGACTGAGTCCTTCCAGGCACTAGGAAAATGGCCTGGGTGTTTTGCTACGAACAACTGGCCAGCCACTGTCTTCCACTTCTCCATCACTTCCGTCGGAATGGCTTCTTTTGTTGCCACCGTTTGTCGAACAGTCACGTTCATCACTTATTTCCATGGACTTCAGTCCATGCACTTTGTTAGCAAGCGAGATAGGTTGAAAATTTTCTCTTACCTTATTATCTTCCGTGGAGTTTCCCCGCCTTTGGAGTCCCGGAACATTTCTCAAAGGCTTTTTCTAAAATCATTTATCTTGTTGATGACGTCTGTTGGAGAGTTTTGAATTTCCGTGTTGATTCCATTGAATTTCTCGTCAAAACTTGTTCGTTAGGAGTCGACCTTTGCCTCCAGTGCATTGTACTTACAGTTTATATCATTCCTGAGAGTTTCTAGCATTTCATTAAATGCCAGGTCAAATGCAGCTAACCTAGCATCCAAACAAGCATCCCTGTAAGCCCTTTCGCAGGACACTTTTACCGTAAGGTGCTAGCAAAGACTCCTTTGCCGACTTCAACATGGTTAATTTGGGCAAAGTTAGCACATATAATGTATAGAACCACGAGGGGGGGGGGTTAACCTCGCAGCTAGGTGTGTGCTAAAGAAGCCGTCCTAAGAAGGACGCACCTAGCTTTAAGAAAAAATGAACAAGTCAGGTTTGCGAGAAAATTAATTCTACGCCAGGGACCCACTCGTGAATGATTAGAATAATAATAGATTAGAATAATAATAGATGATATGAAAAAATGTCCTTAGCTAGGTTTGCGAGGAAATTAATCCCAACGCAGGACCCAGAACGATAATGGGCGTCTCGATGTACTGATTTACGGGAATATTAATTCCAACGCCAGGGACCAGCACATAAGACGTAACAGGAGGTGAGTATCGCCTTGAAAAGGGCGCACCGTGAAATGAGAGTAATGAAATAATACCTGAAAAGAGAGTAGAGTGATAACTTGAAGAGCTAGTCCGTTTTGATCGTCCTGATCGTCCTCAGCCTGATCGTCAACTCTCTCGCGGCAACTTCATTGAATTCATAACCCAAATATAAACACCAGTTAGCCTCTGGTTGCCCTCACTACCAGCCAATGAGAGCCTCTGGTTACCCTCTTTCTTAACAGTCAATCAGAGCCAAGTCAACCAAACAGGCATAGCCAATCAAGAGTCAACCATACAGAATTCTTAGAGGCGACATTCATTATTCAGTGGCTGACATAATGGTACATAACAAACATGAAAAGTAAATTTATTCTGGTTAAAAAGTGGTCAAAATTTAAATTTCCGTTAAAAAAAAACTGGTTATCAATAAATTCCGGTTAAAATCCGGTTTTTCTTAGATTTTCCGGTTAAAAATAACCAGAAACCGGTCAACTTGGCAACCCTGCCAGCGCGGCGACTACAGCGGGTATTAAAGTCCGTGCTTTTCATCGTGTACAGGATGGCGCTAGCGGCGCCCCCTATAAGTTGTAGCCTTGAAACTTGAATCAATTGAATAAATACCATAGCTAAATATACAGTCCAAATTTCATTCATCTAGCACAAGTCTTTCGTGGTGTTGGGATTTTTTTTCCGCCAGTGTATCAAATTGATTATAGCGATAAATTTTACAAAAAAAATTAAAGTGATAAATTATAGCGATAAATTTTACAAATTATTTGAGTTGGTAAATCGAAATATACCCACACATTGGCCATTGAATGAGAAACATGTGCTTATTATACTACTGCATCTCCCGAATTAAGAATATTTGCGGGTTGGTATAGAGTCAGTAAGGTGTTGAAGAACTAGTAAGTCAATGAAAGGCAAGGCGTTAACTAGGCATTCCCTTAGTTGACGCAGATTTGTTGGAAGAAAATTTTGTTGTCGGATATACCTTATCAACAAGTCCCGAATATTCACTTAGGAGATGAAATCTCGGCTCTGGGGCGGCTAGGTAATGATGGATATCATTCTCGTGCAGAACCAACCGTTCGCGATGAACAGTAGCACTGTCGTCCATGAAGAAGTCGTCACGTGCAGGATAAATGTTTAGGTTGTCCGTGGAACGCACCTGGTCTTATATCAGGAGACAGTTCCGTAAACCAGCATAAAAAGCTCCATACCATAACACAATTACCAGAACCTTGAGTTGCCTTCTTAAGACGCGCTGGATCCAGGCTTCATCGGGCTCCTATGAAACTGTCTGGCGTACCATCGGTATCAAGGCCGACTAGAAAGACAAAATTACTTAGATCGTGATACATGAATACCACAAACTTCTTCCAGTCTTCACGTGTCCAGTTACAAGTTCCAAATACCATTGTAGACGACTGCCACTTAGGGTCCATTTCTGGGAGATATGGGTCGGAAACAGCCTTGTTTAATATCAGTTGTTGCACAGTAAAGGTCTTGTTTAGCCGTACAAGTCATTTTAAACGATTAGTGGTCTTGAAGCCAGTTATTCTTTTTAGACAAAGACAGTAGATCATTTTTCCAACGGTTGAATACTGGATTTCGCATCTTTCGTTGTTTCAATCGTGACTCCAGCTAAACGAGCACTAATAATAAGTCTGTTTTTAAAGTCTGATGATTTTTTTCCATACTGATGTAGTTTATGATTAGACTCGGCCAACTGCTTCTTAATTAAGTGGTAAGTACACGCTAGAATCACATAACTTCAAATTGTTTCATAAAAACGAATTTTAACCAAATCGACATGTTTCGCACACGTTTTTAATTCATTGAACATGTAACCAAAATTTCCAGAGCATAAGAGCACCTGGATATGAAAAAAAAACTCCCAGCAGGCTGACGAGTTTAAGATTCTGACAATTTACGAAAAACTGAATTTTCAGTAAGGTATAGACTGTAGTCCACATGAAGATGTCATCACTCCTTAATAATTAAAGCAAGAAAACTAATTTATATTCGGAGAGACAGGTGGCAAACATAACCATTAGGGCTCCACGGCCTTAATAGGTAACTACGGCGTTTTATAGCCTCTTACTATGACCAGTAATACAGGGAATAAATCAATTGCGAAGTCGTGGGGGTCTAGGAAGGGGGACGGAAGTTCACCCACCATGGACACAGTAAGAGCTGCCCTTCAGATCCCGCCACTTTCCAACTGAAGCAATCCTCTTATTCAGGATCACGGCAAGAAACTATAAAACGTCAAAGCTACCCTATATGGCGCTAGACCTCTATATGATGAACTTCACCTAAATTTATTACACTGACCAAAAGTATACGGGAAATTACTGCTAACTGTGACAATAGAGAAAAGAATTTATAAAGTACAGTTAGGGGAGAACGGGATAATGACGATTGCCTAAAAGCAAATCACAATAAAATCAAAAATATACCCTAACACAATTTTTTCTCATAATACCCCGGTGTGTGCACTTCGATTGAAATTGGGGAAAGCTTTCTACAAGGTGAGACCGGAAAGTTCGATATAGTACATTGACTGGTATTCCCCCGCGTCATGGGTAATGGCGGTCAGAGTTATGGTTCATTGAAACACAATGAAAATCATTATATTTATACAACATATAGCAAGATTCCAGCGTTATGTGTGTGACATTTGTATACTATTTTTGTAGATAAAACGGCTTAAATTCTAACTGACAACTTATTTTAATGAATTTGCATAATTCATAAATACGTATATTGAGACAGTTTAGTAAAATAGATATAGTAGTTTGTTTCTTTAAAGTATCGTTACGTGTGTGATCGCATTGTATTATGAATTTTCAAAATTTCTACTTCCATCTTATATCTCAACTCATTTTAATATTTTATGCTTAAACAACTATGAAGAAGTAAATAGTACTTAAGTATGCACAGGGTGATTCAGTCAATTTTTGACCATTTCACTCGAATAACGTGCATTAGGGATAAACAATTGAAAGAATATGAGCGCCATATCGAATTTCTAAATAGTTGGAGTTTGTATTGTTGCAACGGCGCTGCATGAAAATCGTGTTGTTGAAAAATGGCGCCCGCTTTATCAAGAGAGCAAAAATGCAAGGTTGTCGAATGGTATTTCGAGGCAATATCACCTGTAACCGTGCAAAGAAAGTTCCGGAAGGAGTATAAGTGTCGGGACGCACCAGATAGACAAGCAATCATGGATTTTGTCAAGCAATTTCGTGCCACTGGATATGTTAAAGGCAAGAAAAAAGGCGGGAGCGAAACTCGTGTTCGAACGGCCGAAGTTGTCGAAAATGTTCGCACAAGGTTGGTCGATTCTCCTACCAAAAAACCTGTTTGCCGCCTATCCATTTTAGAAGGGCTGTCGTATACCACGACGTGGTGAATTTTGAGAAAGGATTTACACCTGTTCCCGTATAAGATCCATGTTTATCAGGAGTTAACAGACACTGGAAGACAGAAGCGACAACAATTTGCGATGGAGTTTAGAGCAGAAATAGAAGCCAATCAGGACATTGTGGACAACCTGTGGGTGTCAGATGAGGCCTTCTTCCATCTGTCAGGTGACGTTAATAAACACAACGTTCGTTTTTGGGGTTCCCAGCACCCTCATGAGATCCATATGACCTCTTCATCCACGAAAGGTTATGGCTTGGAGCGCGATTTCCAAAAGAGGCATCATTGGCCCGTTCTTTTTTGAGGGCACCGTAACGTCACAGGCTTACCTTAACATGTTAGAAACCTTCTTCATCCCCGAGCTGCGAAGGAGGCATATACCGCTTCGACATCAATGGTTTCAACAGGATGGGACTAGGCCTCACATTACTAAAGTGCTAGGCTTTCTCAATCAGAAATTCGGAAATCGTGTCATTTCAAACAGGTTTCCAGATCGATTCGGGGGTAGCTTTCTTTGGCCCCCTACGAGTCCTGATCTAAACTCATGTGATTTTTTATCTCTGGGGGTTCCTTAAAGACACTGTGTTCACTACAGCACCAAGAACCCTAGACCAGCTGCGACACAGCATCGTCGACTGCTGCACTTTTGTGGATGCAGAAATCCTGGATAGAGTTATGAACAACTTCACCATTCGGCTGCGAGTACTTCAAAACGTTCGTGGTAGCCACATTTAGCATATCATCAAGACTTTTCCACGGGAATAAAAACTCCGAACTGCCTAAAATATCATACTGAAATGCTAAGTTTGTAATTATTAATGGGTCAATAAATCATAGTACTGAAATGGTCAGAAATTGACTGAATCACCCTGTATATCGCCTAATAAATGTAGTATGAAATTTAACAAAATGGATGTCCTTAGTATTGTTTCTATCAATGAAATTGGTAGAGACTTTACAATACAATAAAGGGAGAACAGAGTTTCCGACTAGTTTCGCCATTTATTCCCGGCTTTGTCAAGAATCTAAACTATACTACAATCGACAATCGAACAGTGTAGTGAAAAGAAAGACGCGAGTGGTCCAGGAGCCAAGCTCACTTTGCACGCTCGCCCAAAGAGTAAACCAGAGAAGGTACACTTAATTGGGAGAGAAGACTGATGAACCTCCTTAGTCCTCCATAAAATAAGTCCCAAGAAGGGACGAGAGTCAGATTGTAGATTGACGAATAGAGTCTCCAAAAATCAGCAGGATCTAAAAGATCCAATAGTTGGGGAAAAATTATACTACGAGAATAGACAATCGAACACTGTAGTGAAAAAGTAGGAGCCTTTAACTCACTTTACACGCTCGCCCAAAAAGTAAACCAAACGAGGTACACTGAAGTAGGAAAGAAGCCTGATGAACCTCTTTAAGTCATCCAGAAAAGAGTCCCTTCATGGTAGGGACGAGAATCGGATTGCGGACAGGGTGACCATATACCTTTTGTTAAAAAGCGCCCTCGTTTGGCAAAAATTACGCCCAAAAGCGCCCAAAATATTTGTAAAACGCCCAAAATTATCGCCCAAAAATAAATACAACGTTTCTCTTAAAAATTTGAAAAATTAAAAGAAATTAAAAAAAATAAAATTAATTAAAACAAAAAATTAAGAAAATTTTTTTTTATTTAAAAATTTTTAAAACTTATAATCCAATTTCTTCAAGTACTTCAACAACAGTGAACAATTCATTTTCTTTACCATCTTCTTGATTTTTGTTGTTTTTACTTGCATATATTATTGAGTCAAAACGGGATAACAGTTTGTGAAGGAATAAATTCATTACAACATTTTTTATCAGTGTTGAGAATCTTAATCATTATAGACTCAAGTGAACAAGTGAAGTGAGACTCGTACGATTTTTTAGTCTTGTTTTAACACATGTCATTACAGAACAGTAATTACTGTAGCATTAATTAATTTCCATATTATTTTATCTTACCTTTGAACTCCTTTTCATTTTCCCAGTCTTTCTGATACTTTTTTTGGATATTTTGTCCATTTTCCCATTTTTAAATATTGCTTCTGTGAATATCGTCGTTTTGCTTGTGGTTATCTATCGTGTGGTGCAGTACGTGTACGGTGCTAACTAACTATACTATAAACTATTCATGATCATGATCACCTATATATAACGTATAGCAGTGTGTTCTGTTTGATCACATATTGGCGGCATATGACAATATAACAGTAATATTTTTATCATATGTGGACTTGGATAATATAATATGATGTCAGCCCGTAGCCAACAAGGCCGAACTATAAATACAGTATTTATAGTTCGGCCTTGGTAGCCAATGAGAAAAGCAGGCCCCGGCGCGGAAAAGTCACCTGATCATAGTAGTCCGGCCAACAATCCAACGTTCATTCTTTCCAACAAACGAAAAAATATCAATTGTTAAAATCCAAGATGAAAACAATGAGGGTTACATTGTTACTCGGACTAGTATGGCATCACCTCCTTTATTATTACAGACCTGTTTTACTGAAGAATTCCCATTGTTGTTTTTGGCATTTCTCAGTTTTGCCATGGCGCTGTTTAACCTCCCTTTGCTTACCATGTGAGATAAATAAAATGTAGTGCAAACAAAATGAAAAAGGTACATAACGTATTAAAATTTTTTTGCATAGAATCTTTTATTTTAAAAAGGAGTTAAATAGCGAATAAAAAGAAACTTAAATTTGGTTAATGAAATGAATGCTTATTCAGTTTGATTTTAACGTCACTAAAAAGTCACCTGACCATCTTAATCCAAGCAACAATGTAACCTTCATTGTTGGAAACAATCAGATAGGGAGGTTAAACAGCGCCATGGCAAAATTGAGAAATGCAAAAAGCAACAATGGAATTATTCAGTAAAACAGGTCTATAATAATAAAGGAGGTCATGAGTATGGTCAGGTGACTTTTCCGCGCCGGGGGCTGTCTATCTCATTGGCTACGCGTCAGCCTGTATGACGTACGAGTTTTAGACTTATCTCATGACTGATACTGCTATTGAAGCGCCATCTGAACAAAAAACACACAAATTCATTATGATTGGCCCAAAAGTCGCATGTTTTTGATTTATTCGCAAAAAAAAACGCAAAGCGCACAAATCAAATTTTAGGCGCAAATGGCCATTAAAAAACGCCCAATTTGTGGTTTATCGCCCAATCTGGTTACCCTGATTGTGGATTGACGAATAGCGAGTCCGAAAAACTAGGATCTAGAAGATCCAGTAGTGGGGAACTCGGCCTTGTTAATGTTCTCGAAATTGACATCCAAGATGTGACGGGGTCTTCGAAACCTGATGGAACCCCTGATAGTGAGTAAGTGGTCCAGGATACCAGCAACCAGGGTATTTTCATGATGTTCCATCTTGGGCAGCATGTTCCTGAGAAGTGTTTGAACATAGGAACCAATGTGGGTCATCCCCAGATCTTCATAGATAGAAAGATTGTTGGCAACTCTTCTGTCTAGTTGAAACTAGACAGAAACTATACTACAGGCTTCTCGCCCATAGTATCGGTCATCCCCATATTTCTGGTACAATGAGTAATATGATTAGAAAATATGGTACAATGAGTAATATGATTAGATAAAATAGAACGAATGGCTAAATAAAAGCAAAGATAGTCTGGATATAATGAAGGTTGAAGCAAAATAAACAGCATAGGCGTACATTGATTGAATAAGAATGAAAAGTAAAATTCTGATTTTTTGTAAAATTCCCTGACTTTTTTCCCGGTCGCTAGCCACCCTGGGTACATTATAGAAGCTAGAAATACACTAACTGGATTAAATATAGCTATTGGATAATAAATAACAGGCTAATATAGAATAAAAAATATTAAAAAATGATAGATATAAACGAATAAAGGAGGGCTGATCCATCAAAGAATGAGATAACAAAATACAAAAAGAAAATTACAGTAAACCTGAGAGGGAATTAAGAATGGGAAAAATGTCGAAATCCGTTTAACAGTTAAGGAGGCGTTCAGGAGACGAGTTCTTGGCTTTGAAAATCTCTATGGATTCCAGAGTAGCGTTTCTAAAAGGGCCATTGCAACAAAATTGTTTAGGGGCAACAAAAAGCCCTTGCAGTGATGCAACTGCTTGCGTTTTGGGCACGTATCCCAGGGCTGCACCGAATCGCCACGTTTTAACAAGTGCGTGGGCGACCACCAGTCAAGGGACTGCACCAACATAAAAGGTGTGAAGTATTTAGTGCGCATCCGCCTAAATGTATTCGCTGTGAAGGCTAACACACATCCAGCTATACCTAGTGTCCCAAATACGCGCAAGTTAAAAGAAATAGGAATTCCAAAATAACTGAAGGAAGAACTTCTGCTTCTGTTGCCTCTTCTTCTTCTGGCAAAGGAACTGTGGATCATAATGAATTGGCCAAAATACAAAGGCATCTAGGAAACTTAATGAATATGCTAAAGGAAAGTGGCAAAGGTTTGCTGCAGGTTAATCCAGTTGAGAACAGGATATATTCATGGGCAGACATCCCTGCAAAACAATAAATCAAGGTACTACGTTGCACTATTTGGAATGCGAGGGGAATTACTCGCAAGCGTTTCGAATTTTACGATTGTCTTGCAAGTTGCCTTCTTGTGCGAAACTCACCTTAAGCAAAGTAAGACGTTTAAGCTACCAGGTTACTAAGTTTACCGAAAAGATAGGACCCCTAAAATAGCTGTGTTTCCAGCCTCTGGTGGGGCAGCTATTGTTGTCAGAAGAGGTATTGAACACACTAAGATCGTCACTCCCAACCATGTGAATATGGAAGAAGCAGTTTCCATTATCATCAAAGATGTGGACATTGGTGAGATAAAGTTTACTTCCCTGTACAACCCGCCCAGACACAAGCTTGACCCTCGCGATTTGGATGAACTGTTGTCTGGGCCCACTCCAATTGTTATGCCGGGTGATTTAAATGCCAAACCATCCACACTGGAATTCCAGACGTTCTAACCAAAGTGGCTCGGTGCTTTACAGTTACATGTTAGATCAGGTTGACACTTTGTCATCGGTCCCCTTGAAGACACATACTATTGTGATCACTCACCCTTAAGTGGTGTCCTTGATATTGCTATCCTCAAGGGCTTTGTCAAACCCTATAATATCTTTACAGTAAATGCCTTATCTTCTGATCACCTTCCTGTTGCTCTTAATTTTGAGGGGATTAATATCGATCTGAGGATAAGTCTTCGTTATAAGCAGGACTGGAAGTTTTTTTAGAGAACTTTTCAATGACTGCAGCATTCATTACCGGGGCCCTGTCAGCAGCAGTGACATTGACGAGAATGTCAAACACGTCACTCACTCCATTGTTATGGCTACTAATTACAGTGCTTCTCCTGTTGACTGCAAGCGGCCAGAGCATATAGAACTTCCTCCCTCCATCAGGTATCTTATCTATGAAAAAAACATCTTCAGAAGATTGTGTCAGCGTACCAGGTTTCAGCATTTCAAGACCATGTACAATAGACTTTCCCGCAACGTCAGTGAGCAAATCTAGGAATTACGGAATCAAAGGTGGAATGATAAAATCAAGACTCTGTCCATCCAAAACAACACTTTTTGGAGTAGAGTCAGGGCTCTTAAGATTTCCCACCTCTGCTTACAGAAGATGACGATTTTGCTAACAGCGACCATGACAAAGCCCAACTTATCGCTGATTCATTGAAAACTGAATTCACTAAGCCAAAGGAGGACTGTCTGGTTAATATTACCCGCGAAGTTAAGGATAAGTGTGATAAGTTTGGCCTTACTCAACAAGATCTTACCTCTACAAATACCATTGGCATCACTGAGATTTGAGTATTAGACCAGGAGCCAGCCCCGTTAGATTTAACCGGAAAGATCTAATTCAGTTAACTATCTCATTTCACAATTTTGCCCGTAGGAAATGAGAATCTGTCGGTCTGGCAGTCCAAAGCGGCCGGACTTAAAAATGGCGGCCCTTCAAAATCCGGAAAAATTGACTTCAATTTAACCGGTACGATCTATTTTTGGTTCGTGTTTTTTTTTCTTCTTAAATTGCTTCTCCCTAATTAAAATTTCATCGGTCTGGCACTTGAAATCGGCCGGAAAATGGCTGCCAGACCAATCTAAAGTTTGGTAAAAATTGACATCCATTTAACCGGAATGATCTAATTTTACTATTTGAACCAAATTATACCTAACTGCCTGCCATTCACGAATGATTCGGTCTGGCATTTCGAAGCAGCCGGAATCACTGTGCCAGACCGATTTAAAGAGTCAAAATTGTCATTTTTTTTATGTTCAGTTTATGAGAAAAAATTATCCTTTACTTATACGAGTAATTTTTTATTTTGTGCTTTCTATATTCCGGTCTATATTCGAATTCGATCTGTACATATTTACTTAAAATGCGCAAACTTTCGTAAATAGAAGTCAATTTAACCAGAATGATCTAAATTTTCACTGCTTAAGTTTTTTGCTCCTGGCTATTTAATTGGCTAGCGAACCAGGTTAATTTGGATTCAGGGTACAAGACTGATTTTTTTCAAAATTTAAATTCAGTCCCTAAATTAATATATCTGATAAGCTACTATTATACGAGGGGAGTTCAATAAGTAATGCAACACATTTTTTTTCCTCGGCCAATTTTGGTTGAAAAAACTGGACATTTCTTGTGGAACATTTTCAAACATTTCCGCTTCGTCTCGTAAAGTTTCATTGACGTCCGATATGTGACAGCGTCTACAATGAAGGTGCGTTCCAAACAACGGGCAGTGATTGAGTTTCTTTTGACGGAAAACCAGGGCATCTCAGATATTCATAGGCGCTTGCAGAATGTCTACGGGTATCTGGCAGTGGACAAAAGCACGGTGAGTCGTTGGGCAAAGCGTGTGTCATCATCGCCGCACGGTCAAGCAAAACTGATCTCCCGCGAGCTGGCCGGCCGTGCACAGCTTTGACTCCTGCAATGTCGGAACATGCGAACCCTTATGTGTTTGATTGTGATCCGTCGATCTACTCGAATGAGAGTGTTCGCATGTTCCGACATTGCAGGAGTCAGATCTGTGCACGGCCGGCCAGCTCGCGGGAGATCAGACAGTTTTGCTTGACCTTGCGGCGATAATGAAAATGTAAATATTGACTTCAGAGAACAAATGAAGTTTAAACAAGATTGGAAACTTTTCAGAGATCTTCTCAAAAGTGACAGTAATCTACTCAATGACGTGCATAGTACGGAGGAGATAGACATAAATGTTGAAAGGGTCACTACACGTATTACTGATGCCATCAATGCTTGTGCTTCTCCAGTAGACGTGAAACGGCCTGATCATCTCGATCTTACTCCAGCAGTCAAGTATCTAATAGACCAAAGAAATAGGGCAAGAACGCAATGGCACCTAACACGAGAGCCTTGGCTTAAAACCAAATATAATCGACTCACAAGAAGAGTACATGAGGAAGTAAAGAAACTTCGTAACGAGAGATGGAATGAGAAGGTGAAGAGTTTGTCAACCCAGGACAATTCTATCTGGTGAATGATTCGAGCTTACAAAACAAAAAGGCCATGAACATACAACCAATGGACATTTTATAACTAATGACCAAGATAAAGTACAGCTTATTGCTGATTCGCTTAAACAACAATTTGTGACTCCAAAGGATGATCGTCCAGAAGGACTAGAAATATCAAAGCGGTAGAAAGCAGCATAACTAAGTATTACAAAAATAGCCATCATGTGGCCAAACATAATATACAGGTAGCTGAGATTCAAAATTGCTTTAAGAAACTCAAGAAAAAGAAAGCGCCAGGTAAAGACACTATTAAAAACAATGCCTTAAAAATCTTACCGCAAAATGTAACTGGTGATATCACTAAAATTATAAACGACTGTTGGGATAACTGTTACTTTCCGGATACATGGAAACAGTCTGTTGTCCTAAGTATTCCTAAACCCGGTCAAAATCCTGCAAACCCTGTAAGCTACAGGCCCATCAGCTTACTGCCTTCTATTTCTAAAATCTTGGAGAGAACAATTCTCACAAGATTCTTAGATTTCTGTACAACCAATAATCTCATCCGTGCAGAACAATTTGGTTTTCGGGCGAAACATTCTTGCCAGCTCCAAGTTTGGAGACTTATAGCGGATGATAACACTCCCTTTAATCTTTCGATGTATTGCGGCGTCATCTTCTTAGATGTTCATAAAGCCTTTGATCAGGTCTGGCATGAAGGCCTTATTTATAAAATGATAAATGATGGTTTCCCACATGATTTAATTAGTCTAGTTCACTCGTTTCTGTCCAACAGGTCTTTTCGAGCCAGAGTTGGAGATGAATTATCTAATACCTGTGAGACAAATGGCGGTGTCCCACAAGGATCAGTGCTGGGGCCAGTTCTGTTCAATTACTATGTACGTGACTTCCCTGAAATCTCTTACAGCAAGCTGTATTTTTATGCTGATGATGCTGCTATACTGACATGGGCACGCCAGCCTAGTGTTGTTGTATCACGTTTGGTTAAAGGCCAAAAAAGCAAAGTTTAGCTTAATTGCTCTGTTGGGTCGTAACAGTGCCCTCAGTGTTGATAACAAACTACTGTTATACAAAATAATTGTTCGTGTCATCGTGCTATATGGCATGCCTGTCTGGGCTACAATTTGCAAGACAAGATGGAAAGAACTTCAAACTTTCCAGAATATTACCCTAAGGACTATTGCACAATTAGATAGGAGAATTGCTCGCAATTACTCCATTCATAATGATTTCAATATTACCCATGTTGGGAAATATGTTCAAGAACTCATGAAAACAGTGCAGCCTATTATGGTAAATCATGATAATGATCTAGTCTCTGGCATTCTAAAACATTCTCTACATAGAAAAAGGCATCGTAATCCAAGACATATCCTTGATGTCAATTTTGATGATATTGATAATGTCATCTTTTTTCCCAGATTAATGGGTTTCATAAGATTTTCGTTTTTTTGTGGCTTACTATGTGATATACTCCTAGTTCAGACAATCGTCAATCAAATTTTTCCTCCACCAAGAGGAGGCAATTTTCTTCTTTTATACTTTGGATGACCTTTGTGGGTACATCAGGCTTCTTTTCTAGTTCAGTGTATTTCCTTTGGAATATGATTATGAAGGATGAGATTATGGAAGCTATGTTTCAAGTTCCACACGAATACCGATACACTACACGGTTCGATTGTCGATACATCGATTAATCGACTATATCGATTTTTGCCCAACACTAAGTTGAAGTGGCTAAGGTAAGGACCCAATGTGTATGTTCAAGTGGCCACTGGATAATAATCAAATGGAGACTTTAAGCGGTTTGTCCTCCGGTAGGGATGAACTGCAAAAGTGACAAATCAAAGCATTAACACTAGTCAAATTATATTTCAATTTAAACGATGAAATATTATTAATTGTTAATAAATGCATAAGTAGTATACCAGACGCCGCAACGCTGTTCGTCGAGCGCGGCCCTGCCGACGTTGATAGCAGGCACGACGCTGATCCCCCCTGGATTCCCTCCGGGGATGAAATTTCGTTGGCAGTAGAAAAAGCTGATTCCGAAGACGCAGACGGACTCACAGGCTGTTCCTGGAATCACCAGAACGCATGGAATTTCCTTGCTTCAATATGGCATGAGGAAGAAAATTAACGGCATGTCACTAATTATGTCCATTCACTAAATTAATGTCACTAATGTTAATCGACTTTTCGCTTAAAGAGCCAGGCGCATTTAAAAGTTCATTTAAGTTCAAAGTTTTACTGCCTGCTGTATTTTCTTAAGTCCCCTTGTCGAATGCCCTATTCCGTGTCCCATGAAACAGGTCGGCATATGTGGCGAAGAATACAGCAGCCGTGTACAGTCATGGACAAAAAAAAAACGCTCCCTAACTCAATACTGCTATATTTTTAAATGAGTGTTTAAAATAGTATGATATGATTTTATGGGTTAAAAATTTAGATAATTTTCTGACTGAACTAAACGATATCAGACACCTAGTGGCAAAGTAGTAAACGCTCATTTAAAAAGAGTAGCACAGAGTGAGGAAGCGTTTGTTTTTTTCCATGACTGTACATCTTGGAGAACGACGAAATTCCGTTGAACCTTTATGTCTGTCGGGACGAAATCTTTTGCCGAAAAATAAGTGTGAAGCCTGCCGGCCTTGCGTCCGTATCGTATTCGGTTCAAACGTGGCAATTCCCGTCTTATTTCTCCTTGTCCGTGGCTTAACCTTCTTCTGAAAACCATAATCATAATGTGTGTAGTGGCCTTACAGTATAAGAGATGGACAATAGAATTACCAACTAGTTTCGCCATTTATTCCCGGCTTTGTCAAGGTACACAACAAGAATCGACAATCGGCAATCGAACAGTGTAGTGTATCGGTATTCGTGTGGAACTTGAAGCATAGCTTCCATAATCTCACCCTTCATAATCATATTCCAAGGGAAATACACTGAACTAGAAAAGAAGCCTGATGTACCCACAAAGGTCATCCAAAGTATGAAAGAAAATTGCCTCCTCTTGGTGGAGGAAAATTTGATTGACGACTGTCTAGACTAGAAGCAGACCACTAGTATTAGATAAAACACGACCTATGAAGTCCAGTAATCTGGAAATATGACATTATCAATGTCTTCAAAATTAATATCAAGTACTGTATATGCCTTGGATCACGATATCTCTTTCTATGCATAGGATGATTTAAAATGCCCGAGACTAGCTCGTTGCTATGATTTTCTATATTGGGCAGCATGGATTCCATGAGCCCTTGAACGTATTTGCCAATATGAGTCATGTTGAAGTCATTATAAATGGAGGAATTGCGAACAATTCTCCGATCTTTTTGCGCAATAGTCCTAAGGGTAACGTTTTGGAATGTTTGCAGTTCTTTCCACCTAGTCTTACATATTGTGGCCCAGACGGGCATACCATACGTCAAGATGGTCCGAACAATGACCTTATAGAGTAGGAGTTTATTATCAATGTTTAGAGCACTATTCCGGCCCAGCAGTGCAATCAAGCTAAACTTGGCTCTCCTGGCCTTATTCAACGCATAAGTTGCGTGGGGAGTCCAGGTAAGTTTAGAGTCAATAACAACACCAAGATATTTATAAGTTTCAACCCAGTCCAGTTTTTTGCCATATAGTGTTAGAGAATCTAATGATCTCTTTCTCTTCTTGGAGACATACATCGCCTTGCATTTGTCTACATTCAATTTTAGCCTCCACTTGCTAAACCAGCTTTCACACTCCTTAAGAGCCTTCTGTATCCGCGAGATTACTACGGTTGGTTGACGCGCACAGGTCAGGTACACAACAAGAGGCTCGCAGGCCTTATATACAGAAAAATGGTACAGATGGACCAATGAGCGTAAATTTACCTGAAGTCCAAAGCATCATTAAAAATTTAAAAACGAGAAAAGCTCCAGGTAAAGACTCTATTAAGAACAGTGCTTTGAAAAATTTACCTCCAAATACAATTCAAGATATTGCAAAAGTGATTAACGACTGCTGGAAGAACACTTACTTCCCGGATGCTTGGAAGCAATCAGTTGTCTTAAGCATTCCTAAGCCAGGACAAAATCCTGCAAATCCTGTTAGCTACAGGCCCATCAGCTTGTTACCATCAATTTCCAAAATCCTGGAAAAAACAATTCTCAAGAGATTCATTGAGCACTGTGATGCCAACGATCTCATCCGCGATGAACAATTTGGCTTTCGCTCAAACCATTCCTGCCAACTCCAAACATGGAGGCTCGCAGCGGATATCAATGAGCCCCTTAATCTCTCTATGTACTGTGGGGTCGTTTTTCTCGATGTACACAAAGCCTTCGACCAAGTCTGGCACGATGGTCTTATTTTTAAAATGATTATGGATGGATTTCCTCAAGACATAATTACTCTGATACACTCGTTTCTCTCCAACCGGTTCTTTCAGGCCAGAGTTGGAGATAATCTATCTCCTATGTATGAAGTAAAAGCTGGTGTCCCACAGGGTTCAGTCCTGGGGCCAGTATTATTCAATTATTTTATGCGAGACTTTCCAGGTCCTTCTAAATGTAAGCTCTTTTTTACGCAGATGACGCTGCTATACTGAGCTGTGCTCGTCAACCAGCCGTAGTAGTCTCGCGGCTGCAGAAGGCTCTAAGGGAGTGTGAAAGCTGGTTTAGGAAGTGGAGGCTAAAATTGAATGTAGACAAATGCAAGGCGATGTTTGTCTCCAAGAAGAGAAAGAGGTCATTAGATTCTCTAACACTATATGGCAAAAAACTGGACTGGGTTGAAACTTATAAATATCTTGGTGTTGTTATTGACTCTAAACTTACCTGGACTCCCCACGCAACTTATGCGTTGAATAAGGCTAGGAGAGCCAAGTTTAGCTTGATTGCTCTGCTGGGCCGGAATAGTGCTCTAAACATTGATAATAAACTCCTACTCTATAAGGTCATTGTTCGGACTATCTTGACGTATGGTATGCCCGTCTGGGCCACAATATGTAAGACTAGATGGAAAAAACTGCAAACATTCCAAAACGTTACCCTTAGGACTATTGCGCAAAAAGATCGGAGAATTGTTCGCAATTCCTCCATTTATAATGACTTCAACATGACTCATATTGGCAAATACGTTCAAGGGCTCATGGAATCCATGCTGCCCAATATAGAAAATCATAGCAACGAGCTAGTCTCGGGCATTTTAAAGCATCCTATGCATAGAAAGAGATATCGTGATCCAAGGCATATACTTGATATTAATTTTGAAGACATTGATAATGTCTTATTTCCAGATTACTGGACTTCATAAGTCGTGTTTTATCTAATACTAGTGGTCTGCTTCTAGTCTAGACAATCGTCAATCAAATTTTCCTCCACCAAGAGGAGGCAATTTTCTTTCAGACTTTGGATGACCTTTGTGGGTACATCAGGCTTCTTTTCTAGTTCAGTGTATTTCCCTTGGAATATGATTATGAAGGGTGAGATTATGGAAGCTATGCTTCAAGTTTCACACGAATACCGATACACTACACTGTTCGATTGTCGATCTTGTTGTGAACCTTGACAAAGCCGGGAATAAATGGTGAAACTAGTTGGTAATTCTATTGTCCATCTCTTATACTGTAAGGCCACTACACACATTGTAAATAAGCACAGTATTATGATCCCTTCTGTATCCGACATAATCATAATCTTCATAAATACTATCAGAATTCTTCTTACCGGCCTGCTGTCTTCCATGGGGGCGAAGGGGTGGGAGCGAATTGCATGGCTTTTTCACGAGCAGCAAATCATTAACCTCTCTTCTCTTTCCTTCACTCCCTCTTTTTATTTCGTTTTCTCAGTCTTCCCATTCGCATGTCCCGCTGCTCGATGAATCGCTTTGCTCCTGCGTTCTTTGTTCGTCGGCCTCGTCGATTGCCTCCAACGGGGACGCGCTGTCGAGAGCGGTGACATCTGTCTTCTTGGCTCAGTGCCATTTTTTCTACGTCGTTAACTTGCTCTCGCGGCAGTGACTCTCCGTAGTTGACGTTACTTATCTTTCGGAATGGCACCTCACAATTGACGTTGCATAGACGAGGGGACATTATTACTTTGTAATTTTATCCACCTAAACTGCTGATTCCTCCACCAATGGTATTGTGGGAATTTCGATTAGCTTCCCGTTCAACAACCCCCCACATGTAATAGTCCAGGCGATTGAGTTCTGGCGAGGTAGATGACCACAAATTTGGTGTCATGGGATTTTGCAGATGGGTTGCTATCCATTCTTGTGTTGTCACAGCTTTAGGTGCAGGAGCAGATTTCTGTTTTTTTGCCATATGGCCTGCCATTGCGAACGTTGTCTATCCAGAGCTTCACAACTGTTTGCAGCACCGCGATTAAGCCAGCAGCATTCCTTGAAGATCCTGTGGAAAGAAGTGGGGTGGCATGACGTGTCTTTCGCTACTCGCCACCCTAAAAGCCATCACAGTTGCGGGAAACATGCGGGCCATCCGAAGGACCCCACGTAATCATTTGTCATTTCCTCGGTTCACTTTTTGGTTCTGAACATAGCATGCCAGATTCACCCGGATGTTTGACTTTGTTTTATAACCGCATTGTTCAAAGCAGTCGTTTTTCTTGTGTTTTCGCCGATAAGAACTGCCCTTTCCTCAGAAATACAACTTATAACGAAAGTTCTCATGCCCCACGGTGCAGATTGTGCCCTCGGAAATCTGGAGATCTCGGGCGATTGCTCTGATGGACATTCCTGGGTTCGCATCGATAACGTTTTAAACCTATTGCTTTTAATTTATTGTAGTGTTCTCATACAGTTTGAACGTTGTGCGTGCTTTTTACACTTAGCTACAGGCGACACATGTCCGCCTGAGGATTCAACTTCTTTCAAACTTTGTTCACAAACGATCTTTCAAAACTGTTGAAATTTCACCATCGATGTCCTGTGCGTGTAACGCAACGATCACGGCGTATCTTTTCATTTCTTTGCATTAGCTGATAGTCCGCCCTTGATACTCGGTAAAGATGAAAGTATTTATAACTCCAGGTGCTCAATTACATGTCCTCAAATACCCTCGAACCCTGTATTATATATCGGACTAGCTGATTACCGGCGGCTTCGCCCGCTATGGTTGAAAGAAAACAACGTGCAATAACACGATTACATACAAAATTTCACAAAAATCATCAAAATTGTTTTAAGAAAATTAAAAGATTATATAATAAGAGAATATATTAAATCCAAAATCTTTCAAACATTGTACGAGGGGAGTTCAATAAGTAATGCAACACATTTTTTTCTGAAAAAGGGGGTTGTTTTATTCAGCAGTCAAATACACCATGTTATTCCCCAATCTTTTAGCTACACAACACTATTTTTAACGTAATCTCCGTTCAATGCTACGGCTTTACGCCACCTTGAAGTGAGGGCCTGTACACCTGCACGGTACCATTCCACTAGTTGATGTCGGAGCCTACGTCCTGCTGCATCTATAACTGCTTCATCATCCGCGTAGTGCGTCCCACGAATTGCGTTCTTTATTGGGCCAAACAGATGAAAATCCGTCGTTCTGCTCGAATGAGAGTGTTCGCATGTTCCGACATTATCAGACTCACCGTGCTTTTGTCCACTGCCAGATCACCGTAGACATTCTGCAAGCGCCTATGAATATCTGAGATGCCCTGGTTTTCCGCCAAAAGAAACTCAATCACTGCATTGTAGACGCCACTTTAATAGCTCACTATAGCGCTGTCACATATCGGACGTCATTGAAACTGTACGAGACGAAGCGGGAATGTTTGAAAATGTTCCACAAGAAACGTCCAGTTTTTTCAACCAAAATTGGCCGAGAAAAAAAATGTGTTGCATTACTTATTGAACTCCCCTCGTAAATTAAGTGATATTTGTATAATATTTGGAATTCACGGTATAAGAAAATGAAAGAGGAATGAAATGAAACACTGTAATTTTGCCTTTATATAACGAGATTTCCATACAAAATAGCTTTGTAATACAACAGATACAACTCTTTTGCTTACGATAATATGATGTTGTAAACAAACCAGTCATCTTAAGCTCAACAGAATAATGAGAACAATTCGGCTAACATCTTTAATGGGTATTCCGAATCCATTTTCGCCATATAATACATGATACATAATACACTCACTCACCAAAAATCATGGCACATCCCTCCAATCAGGTTCCCTGTCCGTAATGAGCACATCCCGCTGCTTCCATTCTCGGAATGCAGGTGCAGAGGACTCCTTTATATCCCACAATCATTGTAAGCAAAACTAGCTGCAGAAATGGCAGCACGCCGAGAATTATCCGCATTTGAACGGGGGATGATTGTTGTGCCAGACGGATAGGTGCCTAAATATCAGATATAGCCAACACCTTGCAATTTTCCCGCACAATTGTTGCAAGGGTCTATCGAGAGTACACCCAACATTGATACCAGAGACGTTTGCCGGGTCACTCAGCTTGCAACTGCTGTTCGAAGGGCGACAGCAGGCCAAATGACCATGTGGTACAACCAGGGACGTCCCACAACTGTGTCTGTGACGATAATTCGGCGAACCTTGGCAGCTGCAGGCTTCGGAAGCAGGAGGCCACGACGGGTGCCACTCTTTATAGCTGCAACACTCTTTACACCTAGCTGCAACACTCAACACCTAGCTACAACACTCTTTACACCTCTCTTTACACCAACACTCTTTACACCTAGCTGCAACACTCTTTACAACACTCTTTATAGCTGCAACACTCTTTACGCCTAGCCTAGGCCAACCAACATCGGCATTGGACCGCTGAGGACTGGCGAAGGGTTGTCTGGTCCGACGAACACGGTTTCAGCTGTATCCGGCTGACGGTCGTGTCCGTGTCTGACGCAGGCCACACGAAACCATGGACCCCGCTTGTCAGGTGGGGACCACTCAGGCAGGTGAAGGCTCCATACTGGTCTGTGGTGTTTTCTCGTGGCATGTAATGGGTCCATTGGTGCATCTAACATCCACACTGCCTGCTTGAGGAGCACCTGGACCCCTTCATGAACTGTTTTATGCGCCTCCACACGCGGCCCTTGTGACACGGCAGTGGCTGGATAATATGCTACAGACTTCACGACAATGATTTGGCCTCCGCGTTCTCCAGACTGCAATCCCATTGAACATTTGTGGGACGTCATCGAACGATTTGTTAGGTCGTCACCAACATAACTGGTAAATGCAGCATCGTTATGGAGTGCAGTGAGAGCCGCCATGTCTTGCAGTGCCTGTGGATGTGTTCCGGGGACTGGTAGACTCTCTTCCACGACAGGTCGCCGCCGTTATCCGGGCCAGGAGGCCCAAAACGTCATTAGTCAGGTGTGCCATGATTTTTGGTGAATGAGTGTATACAGGGTGTATCAAAAATACGTTTACAAACTGTGAAGGCGAATTTTTCACACCAAAACAATAAATATAGTCCACATAAATATATGTCATAAAATCCTTAAATTCTGCGATAATAATGAAAGTTTGCATTCAACGAGGTATAATCCATCAACGAAGTTTGTAACCAATCAGATGGCGCTGTGTTGCTATGGAGACTTGTTTACATTTGTCATTTTTGGACATTTGTGGTTAGTCTGTCTTCAAGGTTTCACTTTTGTAGTAAGTTAACTGAAAGGTGTTCTGTTTAACCATGGCAGGTAAGGGAGAACCATTTCCATGGCCGGCAAATTCCCCGATCTCATTCCTTCGGATTTTTATCTCTGGGGCTACTTAAAACAATAAGTTTATGCAACCGACATTCTTAATACAGAGACTCTTCAAGGAATATTTGAACGGCTGCGACAGTCAATGATCCGAAGAGGGCAGTTTGAACATTTGTTATAAATTTCTGAGGTGAGGTATAATATACTTTTTCAACATGCCTAAAATAATAAATAATACCAGAAGTACCCGATACATTGTGTACTTCTATAAAAGATCTTTCAACCCAGATGGCCTTCCAAGGATTTTAGTATCCTGTCCTTTGGTGAAATGAATTGATCGTTACATATTAATATTTTACTGATTTATTGTTATTAAAATCTTGGCATTCAGTATTCAAATATTTTTAAATAAATTTTAACTTAAGGCATATAATTTAGTCTGATTTTTAAAAGCCAGACCGTCAGATCAAAATATTTATATTCAAAAAAAATCCAAGAAACTAGTATTATACAGTCGGTACAGTTATTCGATTATATCGCTAACATTGAAATTGGACTCAGAGTGGTAAGACCCTGAAATGATAAGACTGTGTCCATTTTTTTTTTTTTAGAGTTTCTGCGTCTCGTCCTTCTTTTCTTCTACATATGTCAACTGCTAAAATTGACTAATTTGACTATTTAAATCAGTCTGGCACCGTGATTCCGGCTGCTTCGAAATGCCAGACCGAATCATTCGTGAATGGCAGGCAATTAGGTACAATTTGGTTCAAAAAGTAAAATTAGATCATTCCAGTTAAATGGATGTCAATTTTTACCAAACTTTGGATTGGTCTGGCAGCCATTTTCCGGCCTATTTCAAATGCCAGACCGATGAAATTTTAATTAGGGAGGAGTAATCTAAGAAAAAAAACCATGAACCAAAAATTTGATCTATTGAAGTCAATTTTTCCGGATTTTGAAGGGCCGCCATTTTTAAGTCCGGCCGCTTTGGACTGCCAGACCGACAGATTATCATTCCCTACGGGCAAAACTGTGAAATGAGATAGTTAACTGAATTAGATCTTTCCGGTTAAATCTAACGGGGCTGGCTCCTGGTCTATATCATCAAACACCTGAAAAGTAAGAAGGCAGCTGGTATAGATACCATCACCAACGGTACCCTCAAGAATCTAGCTCCTGGTGTATCACCAAGGTCATGAATGAGTGCTGGCATATCGGACATTTTCCAAGTGCTTCCCATTTGGACTACAACATCCTCACCATTCCCAAATCTGGACTTGATCCTGTTCTTCCTGTCAGTTATAGGCCCATTAGCTTGCTGCCCATGCTTTTCAAGGTCTTTAAGCGCACTATTCTTAAGAGCTTCAACGACTTCTGCGAGGCAAACAACCTTATTCGTAACGAGCAATTTGGTTTTCGGTCAGGTCACTCTTACCAGCTACAGGTATAGAGGCTAGTTGCTGATCTAAGCGGTCCTCTTAATCTTTGGTGGTCTCGTATTCCTCGACGTTCAAAAGGCATGTGATCAAGTCTGGCATGATGTCCTCATTTTCAAGATGGTTTCTTGTGGGTTCCCTGATGATTTAATTGCTTTGATTCGCTCCTTCCTGACAAATAAGACCTTTCGTGTCAAGGTTGGTGACTCCTTGTCTGACCCCTGTGATATAAAAGCTGGTGTTCTCCAAGGCTCTGTCTTGGGCCCAATCTTGTTCAACTTCTTTATTCATGACTTTCCCAAGTTTTCAAAATGCAATTTCTACTTGTTTGCGGACGACGGAGCTATCATGACTTGGGCATGTAACCTTGCCCACGTCATCAGTCGACTGCAGAAAGCTCTACACCAGTGTGAGAGAAGGTCCAGTAAGTGGCGATCACAGCTGAATGTCAAAAACTGTAAAGTCATATTTATCATTCGCAATCGCAAAAATCCTCCAAGGTCACTCTTCCTATACGGCTTGAGTGGGTAAAAAATTATAAGTACGAGGGTAATTCAATAAGTAAGTTACAAATCGAAGTTGCGACCTTCATTTTTTAATTAAGTGCGCGAAACTGTCACCGCTAGATAGCAGCATTATCTATTTTATTGTGACGGACAACGATCGTTCTGCGCATGACTGTTCAAGATGGCGGCGCCCCTGGGTACATGTACCACGATAGGACAGCGTGCCGTTGTGCGTTTTTTGTGGGCAAAACATATGGAAGCAAAGGATATCCACAAGGAAATGCTGCCCGTGTAGGATTGCCAAGGCATACTGCTCACCGAATTCTAGCAACGAAACTTCGTGCCGCCATTCACCGAAAGCGACCAGGCCTCTTCAATAAAGGGGTGTTGCTGCTGCATGACAATGCCCGTCCTCATAGTGCCATCAGAAGACAGCGACGCTGAGGCCATTCAAGTGGGAGGTCCTCCAACATCCATCTTACAGCCCGGACCTCGTACCGAGCGATTTCCACTTGTTTGGCCCTTTGAAACATCATCTTTCGGGAGAACGCTTTCCTGACGATGAAGCGGTTGAAAGAGCAGTGCGCGCGTGGTTCCAACAGCAACCAAAAGAATTTTACGCTACAGGTTTCCAGGGACTTGTGAAACGGTGGAACAAGTGCTTAAATTTGTATGGAGATTATGTTGAAAAATAAATGTTGTTTGAATGTCGATATCTACATTCATTTCTTTTCAATCACGATTCGTAACTTACTTACAGAATCGCCCTCGTATCTAGGTGTTATGATTGACTCCAAGCTCAACTGGAACGACCAAGTTCAATATGCGCTCAACAAGGCAAGAAAGCGAAGTTCAGCTTGGTCGCGCTCCTGGGGCAAAATAGCGCTCTTGAGTGGATAACAAACTATTGTTGTACAAGGTAGTGATACGTTCCATTTTGCTTCACGGTATGGCTCCTTGGGCTACTATTTGCAAATCAAGGTGAAAGATCTTCATACCTTCCAAAATGTTGCTCTCCGGTCCATTGTCCAACTTGACAGATGAGTTGCCAACAACCACTGTCTACGATGATCTAGGCATGTCCCACATTGGTACCTATGTCCAGACACTTCTGATGAACTGCCCAAGATAGAAAATCATGAAAATACTCTGGTCTCCGGTATTCTGGATCATTCACTCGTTGTTAAGGGTCCCCTTAGGTTTCGAAGACCCCGTCATATCCTGGATGTCTGTTTCGATGACATAAGCAAGGCCATCTTCACCAACTACTGGATTTTTTAGATCCTGTTGATTGGGCTCTCTATTCGTCAATCTACAATCTGACTCTCGTCCCTGTCTTGTAGGGACATACTTTTTGGATGACTTAAGAGGTTCATCAGGCTTCTTTTCCAACTCAGTGTACATCATCTGGTTTACTTTTTGGGTGAGCGTGCAAAGTGAGCTAGGCTCCTGGACCACTTGCGTCTTTTCTTTCCACTTCACTGATCGATTGTCGGTGGTCTAGGGTAGTTTATATCCTCGATAAGGCCGGGAAAAATGGCGAAACTAGTCGGAAACTCTATTCTCCCTTTATTGTATTGTAAAGTCTCTACCAATTTCATTGTATGAAATTTAACTTTTCTTGTCTGTATTTTTATGGGGAATAAATTACTCTGGTGTTACATGTGTGACAGCTTAGTTAAATGTGTGACTTGACGGATTTATGCTAGACCCAAGTAAAAAGTAATAATAGTTTGCTCCTTAAAGTAGATAATAATAAAGTGTAAAAGTTTAATTAACACCTAGGTGATCAAAAATTTCGGATACTTAATCTTTTACACTGCAACCATGATTACACGAAAATTAATATGGTGTTGAACTTATCGTGCCTTAAGGCCTCTACTCTCCGAGGAAGACTTTCCACCGGATTTTGGTAGATAGCTTCTGGAATTTTCTTTTCTTCTCGAAGAGCTTTAAGCTTAGTCGCAGGTATTGGACGATGTGGCCTGCCCATATTGTCGCTCCAATTCATCCCACAGGTGTTGAGTGGAATTTATATTAGTTCATTTCTTCAACCCCTATCTCTCTTCAATTCATTCTTGCACGTACCTTGGTTTGTGACAAGAGACATTGTCAGAAAGACAGGCTTTCTTAAATCATGTAATTGCATTGGATCATCGTTTCATTACACGGTATTATCACGAGCCAGGAGTTAAAGAGTCAAAAATGAAACGCCAATAGAATACGATATTACGGGTCACCATAAAGAGTACAAAGTTCCTCAGAAACTCAACAATTTTGAAAATTATAATGTTTCTTGTGTGCGACTATGATGATGTTACTCTAATTCATAAGTACTTTGGGTAGACCGTTGATGCACTGTTTTACTGTTAATTTTTGCAACACAATCTGCGACAAGTTTTGAGAAAAAAGCATCAGCTTTTTTTTGGAGAACCTGCCCTTTATTTTGCTCGGCTGTAAGCAGATCAAGTTGTGGCTGATTTGTACGATCAACGGCTCTACCATCCACATACTCTTATAGTCCTGTGATTCTTAGGATGAAAGAACCACTTGGTCGTATTCGCTTCAGAATTGTTCCAGAGACTCTTCAGGCAGTAGACAGCTCCATTCGAAATATCAACAGGACAGGCACGTCTTGTTGTCCCTGCATCTCTTGACTCTTATCTCTACCTCTTAGTGGGCTTTTTTGTCTAACCTTGTTATTAGTTTTGTTACTATTGATAACAGTCTTATTTCGATTTTAATTAGGAAATAAATGTTTATAATTATTTTCCAAGTTTCTGTCATATACCTTTACGTGTGGTCATCTTTTAAAAAAATTATTAATAAATACTTAAAGTAATTTTGAAGAATTTCTTGACATATTCTAGATATCTGTTGTACGAGGGGAGTTCAATAAGTAATGCAATACATTTTCTTCTGAAAAAGGGGGTTGTTTTATTCAGCAGTCAAATACACCATGTTATTCCCCAATCTTTTAGCTACACAACACTATTTTTCAACGTAATCTCCATTCAATGCTACGGCTTTACGCCACCTTGAAGTGAGTGCCTGTACACCTGCACGGTACCATTCCACTGGTTGATGTCGGAGCCAACGTCGTGCTGCATCAATAACTGCTTCACCATCCGCGTAGTGCGTCCCACGGATTGCGTTATTTATTGGGCCAAACAGATGAAATTCCGTCGTTCTGCTCGAATGAGAGTGTTCGCATGTTCCGACATTGCAGGAGTCAGAGCTGTGCACGGCCGGCCAGCTCGCGGGAGATCAGAGAGTTTTGCTTGATCTTGCGGCGATGATGACACAGGCTTTGCCCAACGACTCACCGTGCTTTTGTCCACTGCCAGATCACCATAGACATTCTGCAAGCGCCTATGAATATTTGAGATGCCCTGGTTTTCCGCCAAAAGAAATTCAATCACTGCCCATTGTTTGGAAGGCACCTCCATTGTAGAAGCTACTTTAACAGCTCACTATAGCGCTGTTACATATCGGACGTCAATGAAACTTTACGAGACGAAGCGGAAATGTTTGAAAATGTTCCACAAGAAATATCCAGTTTTTTCAACCAAAATTGGCCGAGAAAAAAAATGTGTTGCATTACTTATTGAACTCCCCTCGTACAAATATATATAAAAATTCTAAAATAAATATGATTTTTAATTACAGAATTATAAAATCTTTTCCATGGTTTCGTTTACGTGTGTGACTAGAAATTTAACACAGAATTAAATGTTATAAAAATATATCATTTAAAAATACAAACATAATAAATGTTTTGTAAATATCTCTATAATTATGATATCGTACGAAACTTAATAGCATAACATTCATTACACAGGAGATGACAGTTTTTATTCTTCCTTATTTAGCAGGAGTCTGATATTTTGATTTAAATCCTATTTAAAACATATAATAGTTTTATTTTATAAAGTTATGATAGATATTTTCCAAGAATCTTCATATAAAGAATAAAGTACAGTTTACTAGGAATTCACACTCAAAACTTATTACACACACATCCTTCTGCTATATCCCATCTAGAACAGGCCTGATTTGCCCACATTTCACTAGAAGTCAAGTGGTACCAAGTTCACCTTCTCGCACAAATGCTGCATATATCAGCTCCGTCATCTTCTTCATGCTCCACTTCATCACCAGAATTATTGTAGTGGCTTTCATCTGTGCCAAACAAACTGACTACCAGGAGCAAGCAATATGTAGATGTAAAAAACAAAATGATCTATGCTGTTTAAAATAAATGTGCGATTAAACTTCATACACATCATAGTAAAGTTTATGGCAAGAAACATTTCATACACAAGTGAAAATCCGAAACTCATCGTTGTGAAAAAAATTTAATTTCTTAGACGGAAACTCGTTGAATAAAACTTGACAGCACTGCGCACAAATAAAACAGATAATGCCAAGGTGGCGACTCACTCACCGGTAGTTTCCCAAACGCCGATAATGCCTAGTTTACACAGTGCGAATTCGCGTGCGAATACAGCGTGCTAATTAACTGCAGTACAGTTGCTTTCATTGTGTGAACAGCTTATGCGGGTTACTGTTATGTGCGAGGAGGTCAGCAGATGGCGTGCGAGCGACTTCAAATTTTTTTTGTTTTTACTCGCCATTCGCCCATCCCACCAAGGTTACAAGGTCATCACAGGTCAGTTGCTCGCACGTAGCTCGTATCATTTGTACACAAATCCAGTAGCTCGTAAGCCAGCGGACCTCGATAACTTATTTTTATATATCGCGTGCATTTGGATTTTAAACTGAAAATGGCGGAAAGATAATCTGCACTAGATAATATTAATGATCACAAGTTGTGCAGGTGTGACTCTCATAACTGCTTTATATTCGCGTGGGTCTTCTGATACAACTTCTTGAAAATGGTTCATAATGCCCCTGAATTTCTTCTTTCCATCCATTCTCTAATCCAATTTTTTTTTTTTCGTTCAGTTTTCTGTTTAACAGATTGTTCAAATTCAGCACACAGTGTTTTGGTCATAGATCTTATGACAGTCCTTTTTATTAAAGCTTGCTGGCTCAACCTTATCAGAAGAATCCGTGCTAACAGCAGAGCCGAGTGCAGCTACCGTCATTTTTTTCATGCGAGTACTTAAGGCGAGCTCAATGATGTGAATAAAAGAACTGGACTGCGCGCGTGAAGCTATCTCATATTCAGCCATGGATACAAGAGTTTCCCCGACAAAAGTGGTCGAGCAATCTGAATTGTGGGAGAAAAGCCCCTTTGCCCACATGTGAGATAGTGATAGCTACCCGATTTGAAGATAATATTAGCAGAAAATTAAATTATTTTGTCATACATTAACAAAATACTGGTTTGTACTAATGCTTATCTTTCATTTAATGACATGAAAATTGTTTATTGATATAATATTTTATTTTTTCCGATCACTGTAATTCAGTAATCTTTATTCGCAGGTTCGGGATAATTTGAACAAATAAATTTAGAATAAAATTTAGAACTTAAGTTTCGTAAATTAGTAAATTATATAATTAAATTTTTTTAATTTCTCTCTGCCTCTCTATTTGTGGCAATAATGGGTTAATTCGTTCATAATTCGCTAATTATTTAGTGAATTGATGACAACACTAAAAGTCAAATAAGTAATAGCTGTTTGCTAAATTAAAATAAAAAAAAAATTAAAAATTAAATAAAGGGGTCATAATTTTTCCAAGAATAAATAATATATAATTTTTTTATTAATCTTAATAATTGAATACACAAATTTATTGGAATAATATATTCGTAGCGGGGAGATGGTGGATAAATTCAAATAAAGAAGTAATTTATTTTTTAAACGAGTTGAACTATTTATTAAAATAAATATTTTGCAGTAAATGACAATTTAAAAACAGTAAATGAGAGATAAGCATTAGTACTAGCAGTATTCTGTTATTAATATTTTCTGCTGATATTATCTGCCAAAAAATGTGGAAAACATAATATCCTGAGTACTCATTGTATGCTGCTCCCTCCCACATTT
Organism: Rhysida immarginata; assembly: GCA_023313115.1. Lineage (NCBI taxonomy): Eukaryota > Metazoa > Arthropoda > Chilopoda > Scolopendromorpha > Scolopendridae > Rhysida > Rhysida immarginata. The sequence goes on from JAHWFO010025943.1 coordinate 230,896, forward strand.
CAGATCACTCGCTTACATTTTCAGGGCAAACCCTTATACGCTCGATCCTCACTCGCGCGCAATCCAGTTCTTTTATTCACATCATTGGGCGAGTTACTCTCTACTGGACAGGTCAGCAGCTCGCAATGTGTAAACTAGGCATAAGGAAGCAGCATGTGCTGGAGTGTTTCTACTACAAATCAGAGGAGAGATACTCTTAGTGACCGTCATTACCCCGTTCTTCCCTATATACAGGGTGATTCAAAATTCAATGTACAAATTTTTAGGGGATGTAGTATTATTCTAAACAAAAACTGTGTATACCGTTAAAGTTTGATCGACTTCCAACGAGTAGTTTCCGAGTTATGCAGTCAAAATCATAGCACGTGCTGGTTAGCACTCACAGGTGAGCACGTGTGACGATGTTGACTGCTTAATTCGGAAACTACGTTGATGCGTAACTCGGTATACACAGTTTTATGTATCCTATTATTCCCCTAAATTTCAGTATACTCTGTGTTATGGAAGCTGAGTTATTAACTTGTTGATCTTAGTGGCGGCATTTTTATTTTTGTTCATAACTCGGTTATCGCTTAATATTTGGACCCACGTTCATAAGAACTTTTTTGTTTAGAATAACCCTTACTATATCCCCTAAAAGTTTGTACATTGAATTCTGAATCACCCTGTACAGGGTGTTTCTAAATGGAAAGATAACAATTACATAATGTAATTCCATGCATTAATGTAAGCAAAAGGTTCCTTATAGAAAATGTCTAAAATTCAAAATTTAGGATTTAAAAAATCGCATCGTTACCTCATTTATGAACTTTCTGCACCAGCATTTTATTAAATCCAAAGTGCTTATGCCACGAGAAAACGGTGGCAATTGTTGAGATTAAATGGCAATTTCTGCCAGCCTTTTTTGCAAACTTCGCATGGGGTTTAGACCCTTAAATTTACTTTTGAACATTTTGCATAAGGAACTTTAAGTTTATCTTCACGCTAAGTACCATTTAGAAATGCTGTATAATTAATAATTAATTAATTTAACAGTGAATATACAAATTAAGTGAAAAATGCATTAACCTAATGATTTGTTTTTATCTGTGCTTATTAAGATGTTTTCTTCAAAATTAGAAAAATTTTAATTACGTTAAATGAATGTTCGTAAGCAACTAACAATTGTATTTCATTACTAGTCTTAAAAAATTCCTACTGAATGCGCAAATTTCTTACCTATTTTAGACATCGCGACTATCGCAACCAAAGAGAAGAAAAATACAAGCCAAAGATTAGAATCTAGATATAACAAGTAATTTCTAATCAAGGGCTGTCTAATTAAATAATAAGAATTTTATCTCTTCTTTCGTCACGGAAAGAAAACCGGAAGTGAATCGATTTAACCGCAAGAAGCGGATGTGGTTATCCATCAACAATGGTAGAAACAGCACGACGTTTCCCGGTCTTGTCTTATTGCAACTCTCAGCATGGAGCAAAGCAATCCATCGAAAGCCATTTTAATTGTTGCAAGAATTAACAAAACATTATCTGATGTTTCTAATTTCTAGAATATCTAAAAAATTTACTTTTACTTTTACCTTCTTTTTTGTGAGATATAAACTAACTCTTGTAGAATTTCGCACATACAGAAAACTTTTTACTAAGCAGTTATTTAAAAACAAGTTACATCAACTTGATCCGATAGTCCAATTGTTAATAGTAATTTTTAGGAATTGTTATTAAAAATTTTTTAGAAACACTGAAAGATCATTTTAAAACAATACAAGGCTATTCATTTGCAAAAACTTTGAATACATATACAGGTAATTCAATACTCAAGATAAAAACAGGTATGGGTGAATCTAAAAAAAAAGTTCATATGAACGTGCTCCGAATTTGAACGATAACCGAGATATGAAGAGAAATAAAAATTGATGAAAAATAATTTGAACAGCTATTTTCATCAATAATTTGAACAGCGTGAGGTATGGCGTAGGATAAAAACCCTCACAGACCATTCATGAGTTATTCTTTAAGAAATAAAATGCCTCCACCAAGACCAACAAGTTAAAATTCAAGTTCTATAACACCTAGGAAAAGGAAAATTGGAAGAATATAGGGTGCGTAAAATTGTGTATACTATTAAAATTTGATCGACATACAACTAGTAGTTTCCGAGTTACGTATTCAAAATCCTATGTGAGTACTAACCAGCACGTGTTACGATTTTGAGTGCGTAATTCGGAAACTATTCGTTGGAATTCGATCAAATTTTAACGGTGTACACAGTTTAATGTACCCTGTTATTCCCCAAAATTTTAATATCATAGATGTTATATAACCTGAGTTATTAACTTGTTGATCTTGGTGGCGGCATTTTTATTTCTGTTCATATCTCTTTTATCGTTCAAATTCGATCCCATGTTCATATGAACATTTTTGCTTAGAATCACCCTTACTATCTTCTCTTAAAGTTCGTACGTTGAGTTTTGAATCAATCTGTATAATTAAACATTTACAGTATTTTATTTTAAATTTGAGTTTGTGAAAGCTGTCACAACGATTTTTGGACAACCGGCGCTTCGTATGCAAAGAGTGAATTCCGTCGTACTATTCGCAACCGGCAAAGAGATCTGATAAAAAAACGAATCACTAGGTGAAGCTCATGGACTCGCTCACCTCACACGATTAGAAGTTCTCTGGCCCTGACTAAGAATGGAATTGATCTGCCAATTGATCTGTCCCGGACCCCCTTGGGTTTCGGTCTGACATTATTATTGCGTTGAAACATATCATTGCTTATCCCTTAACTATTATTTTTAATTCTTCTATCAGTACTGGAGTTTATCCCCAGTGGTTCCTGTTTATAAGAAAGGTGACCCCAGTCAATTTGAGAATTACCGCCCCATTACTGCCTTACCGATATTTTCCAAAATATTTGAGAAGCTTTTCTTTATTAGGTTTTCTCATTTTATCTATGAACCTAATTTTCTTAATTCATGTCAGCACGGGTTCACTCCTTATCAAAGTGTTGAAACAGCTTGTCATGACTTACTCGAATTCCTTTCCTCCGAGATGGCTATGAATAAATATGCCTCTTCTATCTTTATTGATTTTTCTAAAGCCTTTGATACAGTTCCTGTCCATCTGTTATTGTACAAACTTAACGCCTTCTACGGAATTCGTGGTTTGCCTCTCTCCTGGCTTTCCAACCTACTATTTAATCGCAGATACTATCTTTCCCACCTTACGGAAAACTCGACCACTCTTATTAGAAATTATGGGGTCCCGCAGGGGTCGATTCTTTCTCCCCTGCTTTTTAATTTATTTTTGAACGATCTACCTGCTATTTTTACGACTCTTAACTAATTTTATATGCAGATGATATTTCCTTATTGTTATCTGATCATAATATTTCGCTCTTGCTCTCAGCTCTTAATATTGCGCTCGAGAAATTAAGACAATGGTGTAGTATAAACTTATTATTTGTTAATATTGATAAGACTAAGGTTATGTTTTTTCATCAGCGGAATAAGCGCAATATACCTCAGTCACCACTAATATTCTATGGACTAATGGTTTAACCCTATTACCTGATTTGTTCTGGGACGCCCATATTGATAATCTGTTGACTAAACTTAATAAAAAACAGGGCATTATTTCCCGACTTCATTATCTTCCTACTAATATTTTAATTTTATTGTACTATTCTTGGATTCATTCTGGCCTATGTTATGGTGTAATGTTTTGGGGTTCTACTTCCTCCACTAATCTTGTTAGAATTCTAAAGTTACAAAAATGGTTTCTTCGGATCCTTTTGCACCTCCCGTTCATTTTCCGTATTCCACTATTTCGCTTCCTTACGTATACTTAGAATATATCAAATTTATTTTCTGTCTGTCTGTTCTTTTATTTATAAAACCTCCAACTCTATACTATTGTTATCAACTCCTATAAGGATTAATCGTAATCTTGATATTCATAATTATAGTACACGTATTGCAAATGAGATACGACCTCCTACTTCCCTTCTGAGTTTCCGCAACCGATGCGTTTCACACATCGGTTTAAAATACTGGGCTCTTTACCTTCGGAAATCCGTGAGCTTACCTCCTACCCTCAGTTCCAGAAAATACTACGCAATTTCTGATTTTGTCATATACCACTAAAATCGAAGGTTATCTGCTAGTACACTGTGTTATTGCTTAGGGACGCCTAATTTGAAATTTTTCTTATAAATACTTTTGCTCGTGGATGAGACCCTTGTATTTAATTACATTCTCTTTGATTACTTTTTAGTCTTTCCAGCTATTGGTTCTCATGATTATCTTACTAACAATTTACTAGCTATTTTATATACCTGTGATTGATTAACTGATTTTTTTATGGTTTAATTGTACGTCCCATCTGATTTGTTTAAGTTTGTTAAAGTTTTTTTGCAATTTTTGTTTTGTTTTTATTTATTGTTTTACTATCCACTTTGTTAATTTATTATTTACTTTGTGCTCACTTGGCCTAGCTCGTCGGTTTTTTTCATACTGGCCTCGTTGGACACTATTATCAATTTTTGTAACTTCTTCTAGCCCATTATTATTATTTATTTAAATAAATATTGTAAATTTATTGTATTGTAAAAAATTACAGATGATTTCATTACAGTTTGCGATTGTTATGTGTCACGTGATCTTTGTTGCCATTTTACTAACTAATTTGTACTTGTATTTTGTTATTTTGTCGCGTCCGCTGGGACCTAACTCGTCGGTCAGTCCATACTGGTCCCAGCTGGGCGTATTTGTAATTTAACTTGATTAAATAAATAAATAAATAAATTTCAACGGACAGTTCATAAAGTAGGAGGAATGTTAAGCGGCTAAGTAATGGAATTCATTGGACTGATTTAAAAACTTATCAAGCAGTCAATCTTATATATAAAACTGAGATGAGTGTGGCTGTTATTTGGCTTTCGGATTGGCCTAGGATTTGAAACAATTGGTCTAATCTTCATTGTTTCCGTCTTGGACTTTAGCAATCAGTATTTTTTCGTTTGTTGGAAATAATAAAGGTTACATTGTTGCTTGCCATAATTACTCACGTTTTATGGGGGATAGTTATAAAAAGTAATAAATAAATAAATAAATAAATCTATATATATAAAAATCAATTGCTGTTTTAAAACTCAAAAACGGCTTGACTGATTTGAATAATTTTTTTTGTTTTGTTTCCTCTAATACAGGGGCGGTTTAAAAAAAATAAGAATAGGAAAAACCCAAAGAAATAGCTGAGAAATCGAAAAATTCAAAATTGGTAGTTTTGTCGGATTACTTTTAATTAATAATTTTTAGATTGAAAAATGGAAGGAAAAATTCTGCGATCCGGAATTCGAACCAGGAACCTCGGCTATCATGGCCGACAAATTATTACCTGTGTTTGGAGACAATCTCCAGTTTATAATTGTTATTATTATCTGTGAGTTCATCAAACTTTCTGATGGTTTGGATAGGAGAAATTCTCGATCTGAGAGCCAGGAGCTCGCCTCCCATTGGGCTTTCAATCGTAACAACTTGGTTGTTTTTAAGACACCTTGTGACATGTTGGCTGTCCGGGTGTTTGCGATAGCCCAATTGGTAGAGGCGTCGGCCATGATAGTTGAGGTTCCTGGTTCGAATCCGGGTCGCAGAATTTTTCCTTCCATTTTTCAATCGAAAAATTATTACCTGTATTTGGAGACAATCTCCAGTTTATAATTATTATTATTACTTTTAATCACTTTTAATAGATGGCGTTCGTGGCGGACCTATCGTCTAACTGCTTTTAATATACATAGATGGCGTTCGTTGCGGCTATACAAAACTGTCATTTCTTTTGTGACGGTTATGTAATTTTTATTTTTAATTTTTATTTATGTTTTTTTGTAACATTCATAATTGTATCAAAAATAATTTTACAGTTTCACACACCATGCAGATTCAAGGACAAATATATCACTTACAAGGAGGGTTCTTACCACTACCGGACGCGGACCGTCAATTCTTACAAATTTATTTCATGGGCAATTCGAATGCTGAATTTTATCAGCGTTGTATTCACAATCCGACAGTGAAGTGAGCCATTATCAACGCATTGCAAACGTTTCTTTCTCAGAACAACGAATTAATCAAAATGTTTAAAGTTGCATTGGATCGGATGCCATCCGACAGCCATAATATCGTCATCAGGGTTGACAAAACGCCTGCGGGTGAGCATGCGAGAAGGTTTAATTCACCGACAATCGACGAAGTGGCTGTTGTTATTGTCGGAGAAAATTTGCAATCTAGAGATATAGTGCTTCATCGTCGGAATAATGAATTGAAACGCGTGTCCGAGACGCACAGGGCTTACGACGCGCTACAATATCCATTGATCTTCTGGCAGGGCGAAGATGGATACCATTTCAACATCAAAATGATTAATCAAGTTACAGGTAAGTGGAATAGATTTAATACTAGCTGGCCGCCCGTGCTTCGCAACGGAGTATTACAGAACCCTTATTACGATAATAGCTGGGTAACAGGATATCGGCAACACTTCCTAGAAAGCAAGGCTGTGCACGGAATCGTCATACATTGTTACAACATCATAAAAAGTCAGAATTTAAGCGGATGTACATCACGTTGTTGGATGTACTCCGTTGAATGGCAAAAGCGTGGTCTGCCTCATGCGCACATTTTAGTTTGGTTAGTTGACAAAATCAGACCAGATGAAATTGATTCCATTCAGCTGAAATTTCCAATGAAACTGTTGATCCGAAATTGCATGCAGTGGTGATTAAGAACACGATCCATGTACCTTGCGGATTTTTCAATAACAACTCACCCTGTATGATTGAGGGTAAGTGTTCCACGCGATGCCCAAGAGACCTGATTGCTGACACCATCACAGGCAATGACGGATATCCATTGTATCGTCGGCGATCAGTTGCGGACAGTGGGCGATCTGTAGTTGTGAAGATCAAAGGACAATCGTTGTTCATGTGGACAATCGTTGGATTGTACCATATTCGTCAATATTGTCGAAAGCTTTTGAGGCTCATATCAATGTGGAATACTGTAACTCTGTCAAGTCGATCAAGTACATATGTAAATATGTAGGCAGCGATATGGCCCTTTTCACTATAACAAATGCCAATGACGAAGTATCTCAGTATCAGATGGGTCGCTATGTCAGCAGCAACGAGGCGATTTAGCGCATCTTTTCATTTGCGATCCACAAAAGACACCCTACAGTAGTCCATTTGGCAGTACATCTGAAAAATGGACAACGAGTGTATTTCAATCGAGAGAACTCGGCAAACAGAGCGGCACGCCCACCGTCGACAAAATTAACAAGCTTCTTCTTGGTTTGTCAAACAGATGCTTTCGCTCGCAGTTTGCTGTATGCTGAAAAGCCACGCTTCTGTACATGGAACGCATCATCGAAATCGTTTCAGCGTCGGAAACAAGGAACACCAGTTGATGGACATCCAAATCTATTTGCTTCAGACGCTCTGGGTCGCATCTACACTGTGCATCCAAATAACGACGAATGTTATTATCTTCGATTGTTATTGGTGAATGTTCGTGGTCCGACGTCGTTTCAACAACTGAGAACCGTTAATGGACATCTGTGTGCGACTTACCGAGAGGCGTGTCAATTCTTACAGTTGCTCGAGAACGATTCGCATTGGGATAATACGCTCAAGGATTCGGTCATACATGTATCTTCATCACCACATCAAATTCGCACATTGTTTGGAATTATCATATCTACATGTTTCCTTTCGAATCCGAACGATTTGTGGGTCAAATATAAGGACGACATGTCTGTGGATGTTTTGCATCACGTGCGCTGCCAGACTTTTCATCCAACAATACAAAAAACTGCAGAAATTCACAATGAGACATTGATCATGATAGAAGGCATGTGTTTATTAATGGCGAATAAAATATTGTTGTCACGTGCTGTTCGAGACCTAAAGTAAAATTAAGCCTAACATTAGACAATGTTGCTAGATAAACCCAGAGGTACAGCCGTGTCAGGGATAAAAAGGAGAAAGTATATTAAATTACAAAGTAAAAGTCCATTAATGAAATTAATCAAATAATTACCCTTGCGGGTTAACAGATAAAGCAATTGGCATATAGTTCTATTTTTTTTTTACAATCAATTAGTTGAATGAAGGTGAGTATGAGCTGTCGTCCACTGGTCAACGAACTGGTCACTCCGGCACTACTTGTGGGCGTCCAAAGCAGTAGATACGCTATATTGTGTCTTCGTAACCGCCACCATCATTCTAGGAAATGGCGACCTTAAAAGGTTTGTCGACGAGAGGGGCCGACCCCACGCTGGAGCTTCCCAAGCCAAGCGCGGCTCTCTGCTCGAGATCTCGTTAAGCGAGCGCGCACTTTCAAGGACTGGATGGACCACGGGAGCCAGAGAAATTCTCTCTCGGAAAGAAAAGTGAGTATTAGGGGATGAATGCAATGTGTCTGCTGGATTGACCAAACGACTCTTCTGAAACTGTCTTCTCCTCTTGCCCGCGCTGACGTGCTAAATCAAGCCCTTTGCCTGTAGACGCAATATCACTCGGTGGGGGCAGAGTAACTAAGTCGTCTTCCGCTATAGCCGAGATGCTCACAGCATCCAGTTTTATGGCTTCGATATCGAGTGGAATTAACACTCGCTGCTGGGAACCTTGCTTCTCCTTTCGTTCGCAGTCGCTTGCTGAACTTAAGCATACGTTTTCCTTCTCCGAAGAAGAATGTTCACCTTCCGATAAAGAGTCTTTTAAGTTACAAAGGAATCAAGCCAAAAACTGTGGACACAACTATACAAAGAAAAATAACCCCGAAAATTTATTATTTAAAATTTTAAAATTTATTATGTGGAATAGTGTCTTCTTCGAATTCAGCTGCGTAGATAATTTTCGGGCGTCGTCTAAGGAATTGCGCGTAGCAGCTCTGGGCGGCTCCTTATTCTTACGGCCGTCGCTCCTTATTTTCGTTGCTCTATCGCACACATTCCTTCGCTCATCACTCTTCCGACCGTCCCGTTTTCTTTCCAATTATACTCTGCCTATTTTTTCTCTTTCAAAAAAGTTCGTTTTTTTTTCTCTTCGCTGATTGGTCGATCTCTCTTCCTTCACCAATCCGACTCTATTACGTAACCCGGCTCTCCTCCGGCATCTCCTATTATCTGGAGGAGGCTGGAGCTTGTCTATTTCTATTTTATTTATTTTTTTTTTTACATTTTTCCGCCTTCGCTTATTATTATTTTTGGCATATCGCCTGATTTCTTTTGAGAAATCTGACGATATGACAGTTGTCGTGTTTGGGCATGACATCACCCTATCGTCCAATGCAGGATGCATTTAATCACGAGTTACAAAGAGAACAACAATACGACAGCGAAGCATTAGCCGAAACAATTCGTATAAATGTTCCACAATTGAATCAACAACAAAAGATTGCGTACGACTCCTTGATAGAAGCTATGAACAATGGAATTGGTGGAATTTATTTCCTGGATGCTCCCGGAAGGACTTGTAAAACGTTTTTAATTTCATTACTTTTGGCAAGGATCCGATCGCAGAATGAAGTTGCCCTAGCATTGGCTTCATCTGGAATAGCAGCGACTTTGTTAGAAGGCGGACGAACTGCACATTTTGCCTTGTAATTGCCACTGAACATGCGAATCAACGAGACACCAGCTTGCAACATCGCCAAAAACAGCGCGATAGCAAAGATTCTACAGATATGCAAATTGATCGTTTAGGACGAATGTACGATGGCCCACAAGAGGTCACTGGAGACGCTATGGATTCTGGGTAGTTGTCTTTGCCGATTCAGATGGAGAACCATGGCTATGGATTCTGGGTAGCTGCTGTTTGCCGACACGGGTTCTCGTGACTTTTCCCTCGTGAGTTTATTAATAAACAGGTTATAAAATTTGGTGACAGAACTTTGAAAGATCTTTGTGACAACCAAAACATGTTTGGTGGAGCCATGATTCTGTTGTCCGGTGATTTTCATCAGACTCTTCCAGTTATTCCCCGATCAGCTGTAGCTGACGAAACGCGTTCCTAAAATCATCTAATTTGTGGCGGCATGTGAAGACACTTCGATTGACGACTAATATGCGAGTGTTTTTGCAACAAGATCCAAGTGCAGATGTGTTTGCGAAGCAATTGTTGGACATTGGTAATGGGAAAGTCGCAGTGACACCTCGACCGGGCTCATGACATTACCTACAGATTTCTGTCAACTGACAGAATCGAAGGAAGAGCTAATTCAGGAATTTTTTCCGAACGTAGCGCAACAATTCGGTAACCATAATTGGCTGATCGAAAGAGCAATATTGGCGGCGAAAAACAAAGACGTGGATGATCTCAACGCGACCATTCAAAATTTAATTCCGGGACAGTTGTTTTCCTTTAAGTCAGTCGACACAGTTATGAACCAGGATGAGGTAGTCAACTATCCCACAGAATTTTTGAATTCGCTGAAATTGCCTGGACTACTTCCTCACAATTTGCAATTAAAGTAGGCTCAATCATCATCATGTTGCGTAACATTAATCAACCTCGACTATGTAATGGAACGAGACTGGCTGTGAAAAAGCTAATAAATAACGTAATCGAGGCAACAATCATCAACGGAAAATACAAAGGAGAGTATGTCTTGATTCCGCGTATCCCGATGATTCCAACGGACTTGCCATTCGATTTTAAGCGGCTGCAATTCCTCGTGCGTTTAGCCTTTACGATGACCATAAACAAATCGCAAGGCCAGACATTGAAAGTTTGCGGAATTAACTTGGAGTTTCCGTGTTTCGCGCATGGACAACTATATGTCGCATGCTCACGTGCCGGAAAGCCATCATCTTTGTATATTTAGGCACCGGAAAACAAAACAAAAAACGTTGTTTATCAGAAAGCTTTACATTGAATAACTGTATTTATCTTTCATGTAAATAAAACATATTGAATCAAAAATTAAAATCAACGAAATTGTAGGTGATACGAAGTTCACGGGGTCATCTAGTTTCAAATAAATCGACTCGTTCCTTCTAGCTGTTGCATTGGCAGCTGTGTATTCTCGTTCTGTTGCCATTTTTTTCGAGCATTAAAAAGAAAAATAGGAATGTCTCTAAGACCGACCCTCCATCTCTTTGCCTTCATCGATAAAATTGTATTTAAAATTTGAAAGTTAAGGAATCTTCTAAATAATGAAAACATTTAATTGTTGCGGTGCAAAGACTGTCCGTAAAATTCGAAGCTCAGTAATTGTTGATTTAATAATGTCATTTCTCGCGGAAATGATGAAAATGAAATATTGCCAATGCATATACAAGGTGTTCGGAAATAAATGGTAAATATTCATACACGTGAGAGAAAATGTATAAAGAAGCATTTTTATTCCTATGAGCATTGTGTCGCAAGCCAACCCCCACAGAGATACAGGGGGATTAAAGTATGTTGCACTGCCTGATTATTGGGTTCCCGCGAGCGACTAAGCAATGTGGTGCAGCCCGCATTGGAGCCTACAGACCTCAGTACTCACGGGCTCTTAATAACTGCATCAACGATCCCATTTGTGAGGGTTCAGGTAGTAAGCTTATTTGTGAAATGGTCCTGATTGTGTAAATGTATGAAAATCAATACGTGTGCCACGATCTCCAGTGACATTTAAGGTATTAAAGGTTTGTGGAGTGACCTGATAGGGGTAGCCATTCGAGCATACATTGACATCTCTTGAACAGATATGGGCTGCACCACATTGCCTAGTCGCTCGCGGGACGCCAACAATCAGACAGCGCAACATACTTTAATCCCCCTGTATCTCTGTGGGAGTTGGCTTGTGACACCATGTTCATAGGAATATAAATGCTTCTTTACACATGTTCTTTCACGTGTATGAATATTTACCATTTATTTCCGGACACCCTGTTTAGTAAGACCTATTATTAAGAAAATCAGCGATCCACCTCAACGGGTTACCATTTATATGAAAATGACATTTTAATTTAGACAGTAACAGAGAGACAGGGACAGAATCAAAGGCCTTTACAAAATCCACAAACAAGGCCCCAACCAGCTTATTATTGACAACCTGGCCCATCTCAAAAAGAACACCAGACTAATCCGCCGAATCCCCAAAGCGGCCCGATTCCAGTCAGCCTGGGATTTTTTGTCTCTGTTAAACGACGTGGTGTCACACAACGACGAGAAAAGTTCTTGGGAACGCTTAGCCACCTCACCCTATTACGGATTCGCCAACCCAGAACTCCGCCAATCTCCCCACGACCTTCTCTCGCATTAGTAATCAAACATAACCTCCGCTCACCTTCACTGCCAGCAGCCACCTTTTCTTATCAACGTCGACAACAACTCCTGAAAAACACGGTTGAGTTATAGATCGCTGAAGGAAATATCCTTGGCGCACTTCGTCTCCTAACTTCGGAAGAACCCTTTGCTCCCCAAGATCCCTACGCACTAACTCTCCTTCAAAGTAAACATCCCGCCGCACTTAAACTCCTCGATGACATCCCGCACCCTCCTGTGCCTTGTTCACTAACGCCATTCCCTCCTTTTGAGTTTGGAAGGCAATGCTCTCCTTCCCTCTAGGTTCCACCGGCGGTCCAGCTTCAAACATCTAGCTGACATGACCGCACCTTGAAACGGAGACGTCAGCTAGAGGCTTCTTAGCGCTCTCTCCACATTGTCCTCTGTTTTGTTTTTTTGGAAAGTTCCCAATTCAGTCTGCGCATAGCTGTACGGCGCCTCCTTAACTGCCCTACAAAAGAAAGACGGAGGGGCCAGACCCATTGCAGTCGGAAGAGTCCTTCGGCGCCTAGTAGCCAAGCTTCTCTGCTGACGTGTTCGTCGACTTTTCTGCCATATCCAATTGGGCTGTGGTAACCGTTGCGGCGCAGAAATTGCAGTTCACGCCACCCGCACCTACATCTCCTCCGTTTCACAGCCCCACGTCATGGTCAAGCTTGATTTCAACATTGCTTTCAACACGATAAGCCGTCACGTTTTCCTCAAGAAGTTGCTGATAAATTTCCCGACCTGTTCCTTTTCCAATGCTACGGCAATCCTTCATCCATGCTGTTCGGATCACACACCATCCTTTTTGCTTGGGTTGTCCAACAGGGCGATCCTCTTAGCCCGTGCTGCTTCTGCATTGCGGCACATACCTTCGCCAGCACACAAAAATCATGTATGAACATCTGGTATATGGACGATGTTACTCTCATCGACAGCCCAGAAGTCGTCTTACAAGACATCTGCTCCATTCTCTCTCCCTTGGCCCAGATATCGGCCTGACCGTAAACACAGCGAAGTCAGGGCTTCTTTTCCTCTGCAACGCCCCCGTTGATCCCACCTTCTCTACGATTCTCCTGAATGCCAAAATATTAGAAGGCGAAGTTTTCCTTTTAGGCACCCCCTTTACAGACGCTGCCATTCCGATCGCATTTGGAAAAAAACTATCGGTTTTGAGCACCTCAATAACCAAAATCAGCCAAAATCACTTTCGTGCACACTTTTTGCGAAGCGTTCATGATTTTCACCGAAATGCATCCACGTAGGTGGATTTACACTTTCGTGCACACATTTTGCCAAACTTTCAAGATTTGCTTGACATGCACCCACATAGGTGGATTTACACTTTCGTACAATCCCACTACGCCCTTTATGCCCTACAACACTCCCTTAGTTTATCTCAGCCCCCGATCTCCGCAAGCAACAACGAGCTTGGCTGGCCCTACACGACGCGCACACACAAAATTCTCTCTTCACCGAAGCATCTGATGCTTTTCAACCGCACGTCTACATGCCATCAGCACCAGTGAATCTGAGAGTTGGTTACATGCCCTCCCTTCCCCTGCCTTGGGCACTTTCTTGATGACAACTCCCTTCGTATCGCTGTCGGCTTCCGCTTAAGCACTCGTCTATGTTTTCCACACCCTTGCCGCTGCGGTGCAACCATTGACGAACTAGCCCTCCACCCCCTCAACTGACAGTTTTGGTCGTAGAAGCCGCCATAGTTGTCTAAATGACACGATACGCCGTGCCCTCACCACCGCAGGCATTCCGTCATCACTGGAACCCAAGATAATGCTTGCACCGACAAGTCATCTGGCCATCCTTTTCGTCGGCTACGCTGCTTTTAATGAGGGATAATTATAATAAGTATTAAATAAATAAATCTACATAAATAAAAGGCACTGTTCGTATGTGTGTGTGCATGCTATCAGTGAATGGACATTACATTCTAATGATAAAAGCGTCTTTGCTGTCTATAGATTATGCAGAACAATTTTCATATATTCTTAGCGACCGTCCAGTAGAGTGCCCACACGGTGTATGCAAGTTCGGGTTTAAAATACAGCCAGCGCCCTATCTCGGTCTTAAAAATAATTTTTATGCTGTAGAAAGTAATTTTGTCACAAATATCACTCAGCTGAAACAACACCTCCTACAAAAGATGTATACATTGTTACATCATCATCAAGCGGCTATTGTTACCGTATTTCTACCAATAATAAGCTCTAAATTTGGCCGTATGATGATGATGTAACAATGCATACATCTTTGGTCCGCAGGCCTTCTCTCTAGGAGGTGTTGGCTGAAAGTCCTGAAGCTAATTATATTACCCCCTCAAAGGGTAAAGTTCCAAAAATCATGAAACACGTCTTTCTTAATTTCTTACCAAAGCTCCAAATACCAATCAATTTTCGGTACCCGGTCATTTGGCCGACGGACATTTGACCGACGGACACTTGGCCGACGGACATTTGACCGAACGGACATTTGGCCGAACGGACATTCGACCGAACGGACATT
>JAHWFO010025945.1:0-10641 GCA_023313115.1 Rhysida immarginata
GAATCCCGACATTCAACGGCAAACTCATGACGACATTGAGGTCTAAAGAAGGGTTATGGTGAATGAGAGCATCTTTCAAATAGGCTTGTAACACCAATTCAACTTCGATTATGAAAGTCTGGAATGTCGGAGTTCTTACTGGTGAAACAATGCTGAAATCGATTTGTTCATCTATGTGATCAGCCTTGAAACCTATTTCGAAAGTGTTGTTTACAGTCGTAATGTTCTTGAAGAGGGCAGGGAAATGTGTTTCCGATAAACCAACCTCCCATCGTCCTTGGAAACGCAGCGTCCTTGGCAGTCTTGTGATAAAATGAGCTGTTGTATTGGAATGAATTTGATCACCCGTAGGTGTATTTGATGGTAGCGTAACATAAAAATCCGTGTCTTCATACATGATGGCTGTACTCGGCCCCAACTGCTGTCAATCGCCTCTTGTCAAGCATTTAAAAGATCACTCTCTCGCACCCAGCTGTTCATACTGACTGGGTAACCTTGCCATTTCACAAAAGCTTTGCGAGCACCACGCCTCGTACGCCGGCGAATAATATGTTCAATGTTAAAAACTTCGGGTTTTTTCACCTTTTGTAACTCCTGGTCGTAGAATACACCTGAGACCTCGCTACCATCATAATCTTTAATTTTATACACAACAGGTTTTCTATAAATGATTTTTGAAACCTCAAACACCTCCTCTGTCCAGTTTGGGAGATAACCTTTATCAAATATGTTTTTCACTTTCGAAATACGTACGTAATCACCGACTTGCAACCTTGGCTTTGTTTGTGGTGCTGCTGTATAATAACTCTGTTGTTTCAGCCATAGAGCTGGGGCATTTCGTTCATTGACATCAGCTGGTGCTATACCCAGGGCTCTGTGATTGCGTTGGTTGTAGCTTAACACGAGATCCGGTAAGACGTCGATGTATCTGTGTTTAAGAGAGAACCGGAGCCGGACACTGTGGACGAACTTCAATAAAGATAACAGGAAACCACTGATCCACATAAAACTTTTAATAGGACGTATGGGCATTTCGGCAGCCACGCTGCCTTCCTCAGCTTACACAAGGACAGAACAGATTTGTCTGTTCTGATCAAAATCCTTGTAAGGGGGGTAGGGGGGAGGTAGGGGGTCACGTGCTGCACGCTGATTGGTGGAAATCTAGGTGAATATTAAGATTAATCGGCCACGCCCACCTTATTAATATTCACCTAAACAAGGACTTCATCTACTCGTATCTTCATGTCCTTCACCTCAATGAAGAAAATTTTCGAGCCTTTGAAGATGACGTGGGGTTTAATACTTTGTTTATACAAGTATAGTAACATATATAAACCATGAAATTGCTGTAAGTTGTGTGCAAATACTGTTGAATTCGCAAAATTAATAACATGCGAATATTTTTTATTGCGCCTTGATGGATTGGAAAATAAAAACTCGAGGAAATCTGCCATGGCATTTACCCCTTTAAAAACACGCTGGACAAAGGAGCCAGACTCATCCTGGTAGCTCATGGCAACAAGGATTGGTGTTAATTCCCCCGAAACTCCCGTCTTCGTTTCAACATCGAAAAATATTAGTCTTAGCGAATCGTTTTCAGAAGTAGAGGTAGAAGAAGAAGCAGAAGAAGTAGATGCAGTAGTAGTAGTAGAGCGCTGTGTATTTTGATTTGCAGATCTTTCTTTTCCTGTTAAAATATAACAGAAGCCTGGTTCATGCATTGGTTTGCATCACAATTATGTCCCTTTTGGGATTCATATATTTTTTTACATGTAAGACAGCGTTTATGCGTAAAGCATGACTTAACGCTGTCTTTGGGGTTGAGATGAGACCTGTAGCATTGTTCACCCTTAAAATAACGCTCGCACAGCGGACAGTGAACATACTCGTCCTTTAACAAACGGGAATGTTGTGATCCGCAGTACGAGCATCGTCCCCCGCAAATAAGGTGTTTTTTATTCCTCGAACCGTAGAAAACTACCCCGCAGCGCTGGCAAATCCCGCGCTTTCTGTAGAACCCAAACAGACTTGTGATGACATCGTTATGATTATTTGTTAATAATAAATGCAGTGTGTGTTTAGGTTTAGGTTCTACAAAATGCTGGGGGTAAAATATCTTGTTTATCGATGAACCTGTATGTATTATGATTTCAAATTTATTGACATACGTTTCACCGAGAAGTAATGCCTGGAATTTATCCAGGCATTCAACACCTTCAGAGTTCGAGGGTTTTACACCCGCTGCTTCGCATAACTTAAGGGCATCACATAATGCTTTATACCCCTTAACGCAAGCCTCAATGAGAACGGGGTTATTTTTGTGTTCCTCAATGACTGCATCCTTCTCTGCACAGGCCATTGCAACCGCTAACGCATGAGGTAAACAGAGCTCATCAGTGTTTTGAATACGGACGACCGAGCCTGATCGAGCCAGGTGGTAAGCAAGTATTTCTGACTTGCGAGCAATGCTACTACCCCCAGAAGCGGGAATAGGTCTTTGGAGTAAAACCACGTGGATCTCTAATTGATCATCCGTCAACAGACCACTCCGTGACTGCTCGACAGCTTGCAAAGTATCAAGCACCATCTGACCTGAAAATGAATCAATTAGGCCAAACCTAAGATTGATAGTATTGTTCAGAGAAGGTGCTTTGATTACAACGCAAGCGTGGTCTTAAAAAGACCTATGTTCCTGTAAAATGCGCTGGAATAAATGGTCAAAAATAGACCTTAGCGTATCAGGAACGCTTGCAAGAGGCACAAAATTTAAGCTACGAGAAAATGTCATCTCGTATGTGGTTGATTTTATTTTATATTTGCGAGAATGACATGTGCAAAGTCTGTTAATGGTTGATCATTTAGAGAACCACGAGTTGAAGCTGATGATATTGAAGCAATAGAAGCAGCTACATCTGTAGCTGAATGGGTAGCAGAAGACAGGTTAGGATTAGAAAGTGGATTCTGAATAGGGTTGAAAGAGGGTGATGATGATGATGCTGGCGGTGGGACAGTTGTGAGTGAGGTATTACCTCCTCCATGTTGAAACGTAAAGGTAAGCATTCTCCTATCCATACGCCGCATTTTGCGGGGTGGATGAGGAGAATTAGGATTTGTAGATGTAGAAGGAATAGGAGAAGAAGGTAGAGTAGGGGTAGAATACGTCATTGCAAGTGTTTTATCATCATTTGAGCTCATCAAGCTCTGCGAATGGTTGCGATCTGTTGAAAGAGGTTGCCTTGACATACACAAATTTAAAGGTTCTGTCTGCATCAAAGGGTATAAAGCAGTTTGAGATGAACGTAGTTCATCACGCACACAGACATTAAGAGGTAGACGACGAAGAGGAAGAAGAAGACCCAGAAAGAATCTCTTCATAAATACAGAGATTGAGAGGGCTGGATTGCTGAGAGTTAGAATAGGTAGAAGAGGACGAAGACATTTTTAAAAGGTGGAATAGGAAAGTTAAAAATAATACAGATGATGAAAGAAAAAAGTAAAATAAAAACTGACTAAACCAAAGACAGGAAAGAAGAAAAAAAAGTAAAGTTTAGACACGATGATATAATGGTGGAAAGAAATAAAGGATTAAATAGACCTCTGCACGCGATAATGAAAGTGCCCTCTCGTTATGCGACGTCCAATTTTTATATAGAAAAAAACGAATCACCCCTTTATTGTAAATGCAGTTAATTGTAATAACTGCGTTATCGTTAACTTGAAAATCTATCGATCTAATTGGACAGATGGATGTATTAGGGATTAAGGGGGCCTCGTTTATTGCAATTTTATAAATATCCTCCAATCTGTCTATGATTTCCTTGAACTGATTGGACTTGAAACAAAAAGTTGTGTTCGTTTTCTTCTTCCTCGATAAAGAAATGAAATATTCCCCCGTGGAATTTTTTTTTAATAAAACCAGGTTGAATTTTGTTACAGGGTTGTAACTTGCCAATTCACTGAACTAGAATGTAAGAGATGAAAAGAATAGTGTATAGGAAATTAAACATTACAAACGGAATTATGTTTATGACGAAAGAACTGCGGGAAATGAATACGCATTAAAGCAAAAAATTTTATAGTATTATCATCAATTTCTTCTTCTAACACGAGTTGCTTATCGGTGTAATAATCACGTTCGTAAACATGAAAAGAACCTAGGATAACTTGAACGTTCTTTGCAGCCTTAAATAAGTGATAGGATTGACAGGAAACGAAATGATTATCTGCTACATCACAATTTGTCAAAACCTTTTCAACTGCAAGTGCATAGCCATTCAAATCTTTGGGTTCAAAAAGTTCTGACAACGTTTGGTACCAAAAACCAGTATGTTTGAGTTTAGAAACTATCTTTTCAAATTGAAAACAGGAGGAAGAAAAAAGCCGATTGCAAAACCTTGAAGGACCAACATACGTGAGAAGACGAAAGTTAAGACATTGCCTGTACACAATCTCTTTTTCAAAAACTTTAACTTCAACATAGGAATGAATTTTTTCAAAAACATGTTAATTCAGTTAAAATAGAATCCAATTTCGTTTGTGCAGCAGCATAGCATTCATCAAGAACTTTAAAATTATGACTGCGCTTTTTAATAATGTCATCTGTCAGATCCTTTATACCATGGGTGAAAGGCCCGAATTTATTAACATTACTATTCAATAAGTTAATGCGGATCTTATACACAAAACGCACACACTTCCCACTTTGGAGCTAAGTAGAGAAAAGGAAGAAAAAGAGAGAGAAAGAGAAAATACCTATCAGAGCTTGAAATTAAAAAAAGGAAGTCTAGAGTATTTAGGTAAAAAGTATAAATAAATAATTATACTTACGAGTTTAACACGCTCTCGCAGTAGGGCCCATTCGTGTTTTACACGATACTCAGGGTCCTCGAACTCTTCGTCACCGCTACCCCCCTCTCCTCCTGGTGGTGTTTGAACCGCTGTGAATAGATCCTCAAACGTTGGCGTGTCAAAACGATTGTGTTTGAAAATCCCCGACAACTGCTCGGGATCTGAAGGTGACGAAGGAGGGGGCGATGGCGAATGCCGTCTTTTTGGTGGTGTAGGTGATCTCGGTATCTCGGACCCGTCATCTGCCGTATAATGCAGGGGGTTGCGGCGCTAAAAATATAAAGTGAAAATAATAAAAAACAAAACAAACAACCATTAAACAAAAATATGCGCAACAAAACTACTAATTGGCTCAACCCTAATGAAATCCCCTGCCTCAACTTTCGTACTGGTGCATTGAGTCACTGGTGACTCTAACACGGTCTAAATAAAAATAAAAAAAAAATGGAATTATAAAAAGAAAAAAAAAGAGAGGGAAAAAAAATGAAAACAGAAAAAATGCGTACTGGTGTTGAAGATTGCGGTCTCTCTCTGTAAAAACCCGGGTTGGAATCTACAGCGTTAGACGCAGTAGAGGATGATGAAGATGGTATTGAGTTAAAGTATGCCACTAAAGAAAACAACCCAAAAGAGTAAGAGAGAGAGAAAAATAAATATGAAAAGTAAACTTTGGAAGGTAGAATGATAGTAAAAATTGAGAAAAATTTAAAATATACTTACTGATCAAAACGTTGATGGTGATGCTGGCAGAAGCGAAAAGCTCGGAGAAAAACTCGGAGAAAAACTTGGAAGAATGAATTGATTACCAAAAGGTGAATCAGTGATTAAGCGAGTCAAAAACCCAGTAGTATTTAAACAATTTTTTAACATACATTAACATGTTAATTAACATAACATTATAACGTCTTTACCAGTAACGTGTCAACATAAAAATGTCAATCTCTAAGCGAGCCAATAATAAGAGCAAGAAAGACATCATTAATGATAAAACCCACCTATATGAAATTATAAAAAATGAAAAGATCCACCCCCAGTTGAGATTATAAAATGTAGGTCATGATGTAACAAGAGTGGGGGTAAACGTGATAAACATGTGTGAACGTGTTGAATGAGTCAACCATTTTTTTTTTTAATATAAGAACTTTTATACAAAGAACATTTAGAAAATGGGTAGAAATTATTCTAAAACTTTAAACAAACATCTGAAACCGATGGAATGACATTAGCAGTCCAAATCAGATTGAAACACGTGAAGTGAAAACATGTATTTTAAACTATGTCAATGACCAACAAAATTTTAGAAAAGAATTCTAACCAGCTGAAATTAAGAATTATTACCATTGGGAATTAAGAAACAAAACAGTTTTGTAAACTATTCAATAGTCATGATGGATGATAAACCATTTGAAGGGTCAAAGACGAACTTAATGCAAAATATGTGTATATGGTTAATAATCATAATAATATTATTATCATTGCACTTTATGAATAGACATGAAGAAATTGTGAAAATAATGTTAATCTTAATGGATAACAAAACAACATTAAATTAAAAACAATGAAAATACGTTAAAGTCTAAAAGTTAGAAAAAAGCATAATGGAAAAATTTTTTATAAAGTATAAAACAAGGAAGCAAGTAACCTAAGTGGTAAAAAAAAAAAAAGTGAGGGTGGGGGTAGTCATGACCTCAGCTAAGAGACATCAGAGAGCAAAAGTTCATTTATTTTTTTTAAACATAAAGAGGGGGTTTGGATGTGGGTTAATGGAATGCGTGAGCGTGGGGGCGCAGTTAGTCAGCTGTTTGTCTTTAGTGTGTAGATGAGTGCGAGACAGCCACGAACAAACAGCCGTCACTGAAGATGCCTTCAACATGTAACGAGAAAAATATGTATATGAATGATTTTTAGAAATTTATAGAGAATTATTTAGAATGCACAGAGTAATCAGAGTTTATTATATATTTTTTAAGTATTAGGAATCACTGTGGATCTACAAGCCATTTATCTAACCAGTGGAGAAATACTTGTAAAGGAGATTACATTTGTAGCAATTTATAATCACAAGCTATTAAATAATAATGCTAGAGATTACGTTGAACACAGAGGTGAACGGGTGAGAGCAGACTACAATTTACAATTACCAACAAATGAACTTAACATAACTGCCGAAGATTGGAAAAGAATAAAAAAAAAAGATGAACTATAATCGTGTATATTATAATGCAGTGCCTTATTCACAATTAGCACCACAGCTTAACCATTGGAAAAACGCTTTTAATAAATTCTATGGTTACGGCACTGAACAATGCTGAATGTTGAGTAAGCTGCTACAAGTGCGTGTACATGATGCTGAGAAGCTGGTGATACCGATGGCTGAGGACGACTCTCACAATCCGATTTTTAGAAATAACCAAGATTACGGCTGTTGTACGTCTGCGCGATCAATAGCTATGCTGTGAATCTTAATATTAATAAAAAACTCTTTAACCACAACAACACTAAGAAATAGTATAAATACAACCTGATTCTGGAAGTACTTTTCGGAAGCAATTGCTATCATCATTCAGCAGTCCAGGAGTACCTCGAAGACAACGAGAGAACTACCTGAGTCTTGGAAAATATGAGTATATATAAGGAACTACAACCAATCAGAATTCGAAAAAGAAAGACACGAAAAAAGTCAATTCTTTTGATTGGTTGTTTGGGTCAACCACTTGATTAAAGGTGAATCAATAATCGGACCCATATCTAAGTTAAGTAGCGTATTTTTGTCTGTACGCTGGATCGCAATGCTTTCGAACGCATCTTCGAGGTGCTCCTGGACTGCTGAATGATGGTAGCAATTGCTTCCAAAAAGTACTTCCAGAATCAGGTTGTATTTATCCTTTTTTTTAATGTTGTTGTGGTTAAAGAGTTTTTTATTAATATTAAGATTCACATTACAATTATCCACATTAGTCTTTATTTTCGTTTAATAGCTATGCTATTAGAGAGAGATTATTTTTGTAATAATAATAATTAAACATTAAAAATATGTGTTAAAAATAAGTCTTTAAAGCGAATAATAAGTTAGATTAACCTAAAAGTGGGGTGCAAAAAGTTTTTTTTTGTTATTAACATTATGAGGGTGGTGGTGGGGGTAATGGAATGCGTGAACGTGGTCACCAGTTAGACAGTCATTTGCAGTCTTAGGCTTAGTCTTTAGTGTGTAGATGAGTGCGAGACAGCGAGTAGCAACAAGCAAACAGCTTTCAGCGAAGATGACTTCAACAAGTAACGATAAAAGTATGTATTTGAATGATTTTTAGAAACTTATAGAGAATTAGTTAGAACGCACAGAGTAATTGGAGTTTATATTATTTTAAAGTAATAGGAGTCGCTGTGGATCTGAATGTAATTTTTCTGAGCAGTGGAGAAATCCTTGTAAAAACGATTTCAACATCATGTGTGTATAATCTTCGTTTAATGGAGAAAGAGGAGATATATGATTTAGATGTGAGACTGAAACGGTTGGAGAGTACTATAAATCCTTATTACCAACAAATGAAATTAACATAACTTATGTAGACTGGCTAAGAATAAAAGAAATGGGTTACACGATCCCCGGGATAAAATCAATCTTTGCCGGATACGTACCCTATTCGCTACTGGCATCGTTGATTGAACAATGGAAAAAGGAATTTGAAACTATTTATGGTTATGGAACAGATCAATGTGAAACGTTAAGTCGGCTATTTCAAGTTTCTATTCAGGATGCAGAAACATTGATTGACCCAGTACCTGAAGAGGGATCGCATAACCCATTATTTAATAAACAAAGTGAAAATTATTGTACTCGCTCAGCTGTGAGTGTAGTAGCCCGACGTTTGGAACTAGAATATTTTCCTGAATGTGCAATCGATGGAGTCTATTTTTATTAAAATAAAAAATAAAATAAAACTTGTACTTTGTGTCAATGCGTATTTTTTAACACCTAATGACATTTGAATTAATTTTTAACAAAATTTGGAAAAAGAGAATAAACAATTTTGGAATTAATAATAAAAATTTTGAATTAATTTGGAAATGTTGATAAATTATTTTGAAAAAAAACTGGAAAGGATGAACATTTTAAATGAAAAAAATTAGCTTAAAATTAACTTAATTTTGAAAAAAACTGGACTTTTGAATAATAATTTTGGAATAATTTTGGAAATGGCTAAAAATTATTTTTAAAAAATTGTGGATAATTTAATTAACGGGATAAAAGGGTAGGGAGGTAAAAAATATGGTGAGTAACATCCTGGCTAACTGGAAGAAAACACCTTGAAGTTTACACCTGTAACCCATTGGTCACTGACAATAAAAAAAAACCCTTTGGTAACCTAAACGGTAAGTACTGGTCAGCATTTTGAATCAATAATGTTAATTAGGAAGAGCATTTAACAAAAAAAAAAAAGTCCGGTGATTCTAAACACAATAGAAAATTAGTAATTAGGTAAAAAAGGAATGTGACGGGCCAGATTTTTTTCACCACCCCCCACACACCCATATTTCGATGGATAACCCTTTTTTGATTACCTGGGCCGAATGCAACAAGAACCCATCCATCATTAACCACACCCACAATCCATCAAAAACCTGTCAACCCCTTTGGATACCAAAACAACCCCTTTGGCTACTCAGAATGAAATTCCAATCAACCCTTTGGGTACTTGGTATGCAACACCTGTCAATCAAATCAATCAATACTCATTAATATTCAATAAAATCAATCAAAACTCATTCATATTCAATAAAATCAATCAAATATTCGATAAAATCAATCCAAACCCTTTAAAAACGACGAAAAAAAATCAAAAATCGAAAGAAAATTTAACCCTTTAGCACCTTTAAACCTTTTGAACACGTAGAAAAGGGTTGCACGTGCCTCCCCCCTTTCCGCCAGGAGTGGTGCCTAACTACTAACAATCGAATCCACAATCTAGTACTAAGTTTAGTATATGGGCCTTAAAGGCTGGTTCCATAGCTCCGACAGGTCGCTACTACGGGCAACTCCGACTACGACTGCGATTGACAATCTCGATTTGATTAGCATCGACACCAGTCGTACTCGATTATCGGCAGAGCGTGCGGTTCCCATAGGCGCGATTTGCAATCACGATCTAACACTGCACATGCACTGATTGGAGAGAGAGCCTCTTGTCGAGAGAAAATAAACATGGCGTCTAATTTATCGATACGTGTGTGTTTTCTTACATTGTATACTGCTTTAAAAAAGTAGTATACCCCTTAAAAATTATCAAATAATAAAGAGGGGAATAGTTATATATTCATCTGCGATAATAACTAAATATTTACACATTTTTATTATATACAATACTCATTTCCAAAAAAGTTGGGACAGTGCAAAATATATAGAAAAAACAAAAAGGGATAATGTAACAAAACTTTCTCGCGAATACAAAATAGCAGATACGTTTATGAAATGACATAAATATACTGTGTGCACCAAAACATTTTGTATCGTGGCCGGGACGTTCATTTTGAATGGGGGTGTTGCAACACGTTCCAAAATAGTAGGGACATACGTTGTAGAAAGCGCCGTTAGTAGTGGAACCTTCCGAATTGTTCGGGAATAATCTAGAATGATGACGTCGTACTACATTCCGTATAAATAACAGTTGCCATCCGTCGTTCAGGTAACTTATTCGGAACGATGGGTCTAGGCAAGCCAGTTGCGAAGATCTTCGTGTTCGAATCATTCAAGAATTCACAAACAACGTTTCTCAGCGTGCAATAGCCAGAAGATTT